>JAUCMU010000104.1:4912532-4937243 GCA_032275025.1 Enteromius treurensis
TGAATCGGCCAGCTGCGATGTCAGCGTCTGTTGTTTCATGTTTGCCAGCAAACGCGGATGATATTCCCTTCTCAGTTCGGTACTTCACTTGGTCTTCCATAATAGATAGGAGGAGACACACAACTAGTAAAATTGGATCACATACTTTTGAGAAGCCAACGTTTAATTGATCTTAATAAATCCTTATTGTCACTCATATAAACAAGACAGGTTTTCTTTCCGCAATTACATGTCGGCGCTTTGTTTCTCGGCGGACCGAAAATAAACGTGACACTCGCGCCCCCCGGAAATCCGCTTAAATTCAACCAATCAGATGATGACTTCGACACTGCCGAAGTGTTTCCAGAAAAGTGTACCGTTTGCATCAGACGTTCAGCCAACGCTCCGTGGGCGTGACGTCTGAGGCTGAGACTATTAGACAATAATACATTTAAAATGTTTAGACCCTCAGAGACCTAAAGAGACCAATGAGGCCTAGTTTTTGACAAAGACCATTTAATCAAATGTTAAAAAGTAAAAAACAAAATGCTCTTTGCAGCTTAGGTAATGTCTGGGACTTTCCACAAACAGGGTTTTTCAGTAAATGGTGATGGAGGTTCAGAAAGTGATTGTAAACTTAAAAAATTACTTGATTTGTTTTTGAAAAAGATGTTGGTTATGTTGGAAATGCAGTGATATATAAAACCTCTATTATTATGACTTTTATTTTTAGCGATAACATTAACATTAAATAATCATCAAAATTATGTCAAGTGTCAGGGGGAAAATTGTATTGCGTTTGTTAAATGTGCAAAAGATGCCCTTTTTGTTTTTTAAATAGTGGAGATCTTAACACTGAACATAGACTTCTGTCTTTTTTTGAGACTTGAGACTAAAACCAAGTGCACATGAGGACCCAACTCTAATATCTTTTTATTTATGCGATTCTACAAATGAGCGTCCCTCAAAACATCTTGACTTTGATGTAATTAGTCTTGGCAAGGGTTTATTTTGTCATTTGTAAAGACGGGGTTGAGATGATTTGGTATATGGGCAAAGGTACACAGCTACTTTCTTTTCTAATGCTGGTGTACGTGTTTGTGTGTATGTGTGTTTTCCCATGCTGACGCTAAAAGCGGCGTGAGGACGGATCTGAAGGAGTGAGCGCTGGAATACTAATGAACAAACAGAAGAAGAGGCTGTGTGCTCCCGTCTACCTCTCTGCAGTGGGCTCACTCGTTCCTCTCTCTCGCTCTCTCCCTTCATCTGCACCTCTCGCTCACACAGAGGATAAACTGTGTACATGATGACATTTACACCGCAGTTGCACGCAGAGGGAGTGTGTGTGCACACGTGTGTGTGTGTGTGAGCCCTCTCATTCCTCTCCCCTCCTCAGTTTTTTTTCCCTGCTCTTCTTTCATTTTGCTCTGTGCTCATCTTCTCTCCATCTCTCCTTCTCTCGCTGTTTGTGTTCAGCACAGGATGCGCACCTCAAGGGAGCACACACACACACAGGCCATTATTTATGTCTTTTTTTTGAAGGGCAAATATAAAAAGGAGTGGCTTTGCTTTACTGCCACAAATTTGACGCGCTAGCTGTGGTTTCAAACACACACTTACGACTTACTGAACAGTAGCCATAAACTGTGTGTGTGTGTGTGTGTGAGAAAGGAAAAGCTGTATCACAGCTTACATCCTTTACTCTGTAGGGTTTATGTTCCATTTAGAGTTTAAAAACGTGTGTGTACGAGGTTTGATGAGGGGGTGTGTGTTTTTGAGGTCGGCCGGCTTGCGTCTCTCCCTTTTCTCAGAGGAATCGGGCGGTTAAGAGCAGTTAGAGGGGCTCTTAGGGAGGTTGGGGGGCCTCAAAGCAGGTTAAAGAGATTCTATTGAATCTTACTGCCCCCCTTTCTCACACGCCAAGATTTGATCCCTCTTAAACACACCTTTCACTCCAGCCACACACTTTCTCACACCTATCTCATTCACACTCCTAGACATAAACACACACAGCCCTAGAATAGCAAGCCACCCAGGGGTCTCCCTCCCTCGACCCAGAGTATTTAGAGAGAACCCGCGGCAGGCCCTGAGCTCAGAACAGGAGCCGGGACGATCTGGATCCAAGGTGGTCCAGGGAGATTCTCAGAGCATATCAGGGGCTTTTTGTGCTCTGGGTGTCCAGGGAGTGCTCATTACGCTGGGTGTGCGTTCGCAGAACCTCCCTCACCTCTTGGAAATAGAGAGAGAGCTGCGATACTGGACCTCAGGGAGGTCATTACAGAAAGAGAGGCTGAGACAGAGAAAAAAAAAACAGGGAGAGAGGTGGGTATAGAGTCTTAGAAACAGAAGCGATTAAGTTTGCTGATTCGTGCCCACGGTGGAGGTCTCTGAGTGTGATTTTGGGCATTTTTGCAGTTTTTGTTTATAGCGGTAGTTGAGAAGGCATGCACAAAAGAAGGATGTAGAACTGGCAAGTGATGAAAGGCAGACTCGAACCTGCATCTTCCACATGATGCTCAATAGCTATATGCCGCCTGATAGTAATCAGATTGATGGCTCAATCTTCATGTAAACACCTCAATCAATCCAATTGATCTCAATTTGAATGAAAGGGGTGATGTAGACCTGAAATAATCTGATCAATTGGAACATAAATAAGCATGTAGGCCTAAATGCTTCTCAATTGGATTTTTAAAAAACAGTGTCACACTCTTTTTAGATTTGTAATCAAGATAAAAATGAAAAGTGATTAAATATTTGTGGGACACACAAGAACCTTGTTTTGCTACATTGACTCAACTTACAAATTTCTGACCACTGGATGACCAATCAGAATCAAGTATTTCAGACAGTATGATAATGTAATTTAATTATAGTAAGTGATACACAAATTTGCTGACTCCAAAACCTTAAAAAAGTGCTTTTTAGAAGTGACACTAGGTAGAACTGTAACATGATTGTCATTAAGAAACGGCGAAATATCATCTGATGTAACTGTCTGTCATCTATCACGGTGGTGGTTCAGAGCGGTTGATACAACAAGAGTGTTTCTTCGTCATATCTGGCTTTTGTTTACAGCTCACAAGGGTCTTGAGTGTCAGGGGGGAGGGACGGATGGTTTGGCGTGCAGATGGTCCAGAGAAGAGGGGGGCATTGTGTCTGTGTGTGGGTGATGTGCAGGGAGATATTTAGTATTTTATTGGTCTGTTCCAGAGGACCCAGCTGCTAGGTCATTCCCTGCTGGCACACTCAGAGAGGGAGAGAGATGGCAAAAGAAAATACAGAGAAAAAGGGGGCATTAGTGTACATGTCGATGCGAGCAGAGAGGATTTAAAGCACAGAGGAAGGAAGAAAAGTGAAAAATCTGAGCTAGGATGAGAGAGAGCGAGACGGAGAGGAAAAAAGGGAGGGAAGGAGCGGGAGAGAAAGTAAAAAGAGAAAAAAAAAAAAAAAAAAACGAGGGAGGGAAAGAGAGATAAGCAGTGAGCGAGTGAAATGTGTCCGCCGTGATCCATCAGCCCTGCAGCCACACTAATCACAGGTGGAATTCAGCGAGCTCTTTAAAACGCTGCCTCTCATTTCAAACCCTGCCCTCAGGCTCTCTGTGTGTGTGTTTAGAAGTGTGTCCAAATCTCTCTGCTTGCCCTGTTTTGTGTCTGTTTGTGTGTGTATTCCACAGCATATGTGTGTGTACGCAAGTTTTAAGAGAAAGACCGGGATCTCATGAGACGACGCGTGTAGGTCTGTGTGTATGCGTACATATTTCTGCATGTGTGTGCACCTGTTTGTGTGTGTAAATCCCCCAGAGACGATATCTGGCTCAAACAGCTCCAGTGATCACAGATTGTGCTGTTACTCTGTGCGTGTGTGAGCGAGCAGAAAAGAGATGGAGCGCAGAGGAGAAGAGGTGTGAGTGTGTGTGTGTGTGTGTGGGAGAGAGGGCAGAGCGTCTTTGTGTCTCTACCTATCCCATCATCCCGTTCAGCTCAGCAGAGGTGACACCAAGGTGAGCGTGAGCGCTCTCTCTCTCCTTCTCCATCACACCAGCACTGCCTCTTGCCCTCCCTCCCCTCTTCTTCTTCTTCTCTCCCTCTCTCGCTGTGCCTCTCTGCACGGCTCAGTGGCAGATGGAGGCTGTGTCAGCAGGGAGAAATGGCCATTCACACACTCCTTACACACACTCTCCCTCTCTCTTGCTCTATCGGGATGAAAAATTTTGGGCGATACGGATAGATGATAATTAACTGATACTGAAAAAAGAAAAACTCCTACATTGGCAGATATCAATATTAATCTGTCTGTTTATCCATCTTTCTGTCTGTCCCTTCATCCGTCTATCTATCTATCTATCTGTCTGTCTGTCTGTCTGTCTGTCCGTCTGTCTATCTATCTACCTATCTGTCTGTCTGTCTGTCTGTCTATCTATCTACCTATCTGTCTGTCTGTCCGTCTGTCTATCTATCTACCTATCTGTCTGTCTGTCTGTCTGTCTGTCTGTCTATCTATCTACCTATCTGTCTGTCTGTCTGTCTGTCTGTCTCTGTCTATCTATCTATCTATCTAAGAATGGGTGGATATTTGTTGATTTCTTCTGAACCCTACAGAGCTTATACTGTTTGAAATGGTAAAAATAAGACCTGACATCATCTGCTTTCAACGTTTAGTCAGACCAGTGCACTATATAGGTGGCTGTTATCAATATGCTGACCATTACATATATGTATCCGTCTACTGTCGGCTGCTTATAATTAGCTAGTCCTTCTTTTAGCAGTTACCTTCTTTTGGTTCAGCAAACATTAGTAGATACTGTCACATCTTTCTCAGTTACGTCACTACAGTCAGAGCGTATCTGAGTCTGACCTCTTTGCACAGGTGTGTGAGTGTGTCGCGCAGGTCAAAGAAGCGGAAATGTGCGATCATCATTTTGTGTTAATACAGCTATTAAAACTCAAGGTGAGAGGGAGATAGAAAGGTCGGAAAGAGTGGGGGAGAGGGAGACTGAGGAGACGGCAGGAGGAACAAACGATGCACAAAGCGGGTGACAGCGCAAGCTGCTTTAATATGTATGTATTGCAGGTTGATGGTTGATTTCATTAGCAAATCTCATTGTTATGCATGGATTGTTCTCCTGCAGCAAAATGAATATTGCATTCACGCCGCCCGTAGGTTTGGACAAAAACGTTTGGATTTTTAACTGCAGCCTTAAGGAAAAAAACGAAATGTGCTTTACGAGGTTTTCCTCCGTTTCTCTCTAGATCATATTGATGGCAATTAAAAGCATTTAGCGCGTTGTCATTCACTATAGATGAGGCCTTGCGTAGAGAAAGAGGGTTTAATGTGTTCGCCCCTGGTTTTGTCTCACTGACATGTTTAATTGTAACCAAATGCCCGTCTTTGTCTTTCAGTGTGCGTGTGTGTGTTTTGCTCTTTCAGCTGGGTGTTTCTATGGAGGTAGTGTGTGGTGTATGCCTCGTGTGAAATAAGGGGTTGATGTTAGTGCGTGTGAAAATGTGACAAGCTTGTATAGCCAATCTCAGGTTGTATAACAGGACTTTTGAGCTTCTTGGACTCTTGGGTGAATATAGAGGTCTGTGTGTGTGTGTGTGTGTGTGTGTATCTCAGAGGTATTAATAGCCTGACCAGGCACAGGAAAAAAAGACTCATGTTTTTCCATCTGTTTTCACAGGAAACAGTCAGGACGGATTATCTCTTACATACACACACACAAACTCTCTTTCTCTCTCTCTCTCTTTCTTTGGGCTAATGATCTGATGGCTATTGCAGCACATCTCTGTTTTTCTGTGTGGATTATGGAATCATTTGAAATACGGACGTTGCACTTTCCATTTGGATGTTCTGGTTTCTCCATCATATTCATCAGAGTGATTCAATAGAGAGAAATAAAATCACTTCTGCCCTGATATTTTCTGCGAAATCTAGGTGAAGCTGATCAAACTGGTGGAGGTCTGGAGTTCATGGATCAAAAGCGCATAACGGCCACACACACTCAAAACCACCGTGTTATTTGCTTTCAGGGAAAACACACATTTTTGTTTGAGAAATAAGAGAGAGCTCAGACTCTCGGCCGCTCTGACTAAAGGTTAGTCACACACTCGAACAAATTCACAGGTGGGAATACAGAAAGGTGTGTGGAGATGACTGTTCGCTGGGTGATTACAGGAAAGCTCAGAGTTAGCACACCCAAACAGACACAAGAACAGTGTGTGTACAGGAACACACAGGCACAGAGTTGGCTTCGAGGTCTGAGAATATAAAGTAAAATGCTTCAATTTTTGAATCAAGTAAAAATGTAACTGAAATGACAGTTAATCACATCTATCAATATTTACTGAGAACAACATTGATGCAAATTAAAGCATTGAGAAGACATGGCTTTAAATTTAATCATATCATTTGTTTACATACAGTTAGTCAATAACTGGCCATGTATTCATTTTAAAGGTTGGTTTTGAACATGAATGGACACCCATTGCCTTTACATGACATCCTGGTGTTTTTAGGATCTTGTGCATTGATTGACATGTTTTTTTTTTATTTTAAGATTTAAAAATGATATCATCGTTAAAATAACAATCAGATTGCAAAGTTAAATTGTGACAAAATTAACATGAATTTAATGAGAGCAGCGCTAGAGCTGATGATCATGATTTGAGAATGATCCAAAGAGCATCTTGAGCTTCAGCGGAATCAAGAACATCTGCACAAAGACATCAGTGGCACAAATTTGCTTCGTTTTTATCAATGATCTAGAAATAGCTTAGTGCAAAATCTAAGTATATCTTCATATGTTGTAAAAAAAAAAAAAAAAAAAAGAATAAAAGCCCAGGTTTTTAAATATTAGTCCTATCTTTTCAATGTGGTCTTTCGGACTCGACTTTAGATACAGGCTCTCATTGGTCCGTTGATATCTTTTGCAGAAAAGGCGCAGATTGTGTCCAACCATCTGCTATCGAAAGAGCACATGCTACAGTGTCTGTCAGTGCATGTGTTTTAGAGCTGAGGGGAGAGATGGAGAGAGAGAGAGACCTGTCACATGCAGCCACATTGAACAAACCCAAACACTTTTGTTTCATATCATTGGAACAGTTTAGCAGATGAGTGTTTTTTGTTTTTTTTTAGTGATTGCCTGTTGCTTCACAGGACTCCAGCACCAGTGTGTGTGTGTGTGTGTGTGTGTGTGTGTGTGTGGATAACGGTCTGTGCCATTAGTGTGTCTTTGTGTGAACAAATTCACGCACATTCTCACATTTTCTCAGTTTCTCAGTGATTTGCAGCATTGTAGCAATATACAGGAAGTGCAGAATCGACTTGCGGTCAGTAGTGAAACTAAATGTGTATGGTTGTGTGGCAGTGGGTTGCTTTGCTGTACTTGGAGTGAAAAAAGAAGCCAAATCCAACAGTACCGTACCTTGGGGTAAGCTTAAAGTGACTGATAAGTAATTATGGTTGTACTTGAGTTTGGGGACCAGTTCTAACTATTATCTACTTTTTAATGACTTTTGCCTCAATAAACTTCTAATTCGCTGCTTATTAATAGTTTGTAGGGTAGTTGTTAAGTTTAGGTATGGGGATCTAAAATATCATCATGCAGAATAAAGGTATTAATGTAATGTTTTAAATATGTGCTAAATGGGAATAAACAGCCAATTGTAATAGGCCTATGCATGTTAATAAGCAAATAAATTTACATTTGATCATTTAGCAAAAGCTATTATCCAAAGCGACTTAGGTTGACAATAGTGAGAATTTGTATATACTAGTATAAACAAGTCCCAAACATTCCTGGATAGTAAGATGTTTGTGTGTGTGTTCTTACTTAATCGTATGTTGAAAGTAAAAAAGTAAGTAAGTTTTTGTTTTTAAGTTTTCTGTTAGAGTTCGATTAGGTTACAGTATTTTAATTAGCTTTGTATAAAAACAGTAGATGTCTATGCAATGTCCCCATTTAGATAGATACTGTAAAGGTGTGTGTTTGTATGTGTGTGTGTGTGTGTGTGTGCGTATGTGTGTTTAGCATTTCAAAGCCAGTCATTTTTTTTTGTCAAATGTACAGAGACTAAACACTTCGTCACAATCAAAGCAGGAGACATGAATACTGTTGTAAGCCGTGTGTGTGTGTTTGTGTTTTTGTGAGATAGTCGTGTGTCATGTTCTCTGATAACGTCTTGAAAGGATCAGCACGAACGGAATGTTTAAACAGCAAGAGAATATTTACAGGTACATCTGTAAGACGCACAGCTGCAACTGCTGTGCGTGTGTGTGATGGAGATGTGACTGTTTGGCTTTCAGGTGATTTAAGAGAGCGTTGACGGTGTAGACCATCAGCTAATTTTACCCCCACAGGTTATATTACATTCATTAAACTACATCAGGTTGATTCAATCAAAATGCATCAAACAGGTCCATGTGTGGAGACGAGTGTGTGTGTTTTCTCTTCCCTCCCGCCGCTGTGGTTTTTCGCGAGGGTATCGGGTAATAGTATACTCTAAACTAACAGCGACCTGCGCTCTTCCCCTGATCTGATCGTCTGTAATGGCAGACACACACTCACAGCTCTCAAAGATGGCCGCCTCCACGAGGATGACAGTGCGTTTGTTGTTCTCGCTCCGAGGAGATTGGAATGTCAGGATACGTGAGCCGAGCGAGAGAGAGAGAGAGACGGCTGTGTTTTCTCTCGCTCTGTATCTCTGCAGGCTGTCTTCCTGGTTGTGAGTGAGGCGTGAAGGATGTGTGCTGCCCCTCCCCTCCTTCCCCTCCTCTTTCTCCCGCCCCGCACTCGTCTGATTGGCTAAAGGGACAGAAATGGAAACATTATTCGATTCCGTCTCCTCAGAGGTCAGCGACCTCTCTGAGCGCTCTAAAGACTGAGCTCAGCATTTGGCTGTGGGACGGCTCAATGTTAATGAATGTTTAAAGAATAGCTAAAAAGCTCAGAGAGCGAGAGAGAGAGCCATAGGGAGACAACAGAGTCCATGTTAAGTAAAGTGCAAAGAACCCCGTCTGTGTACGGAATGCAACGCAACCTTGGTGTTTACTAGATAATGCACAGCGTATACCGTGTACTGTGTAATAACACTTCAAAAATACATACAAAACGGTAGTATTGTAGTATTTATGAGAAGTACATTGCTCTGCTTATCTTGAGAGAAAAAAAACCTAATTGGAATTGTTCCTGATTAAAGCTCCAGTTGTGAATAGCGCTGAACAATTTGCTAAAAATAAATAATAATAATAGTGGCTAAATAAAAATTTTAAATATTGCATTATAGGAAACAATACTCTGTGTGCTTTGCTGTACATTTTGCCAAAAAATATATAGGCATTTCATGTGTGTTTGCATACTTACTGCGTCCCGCAAAACTAGTAATGCTGTTCTGAACATGTCCATGTATCCTGTGAGCTTTGCAGGAGTCATGTTAAGTAACAGCTGATTGGAAAAGTACATTGCCTGTTTTAACCCCAGACAAGATGTTACATGTGTTCATTTCTAAAAGCAGAATAGAAACAAGTTTAATCCCTAGTAACTAGTACATTACACAGGAGCAGAAAAGCCAGAGTCCTGCTCTGTGGCCGTTTTCCCCTTCAGCAAGGATCGTAACCTCAGGTTGCTCCAGTGGGACTGTGTCTGTAATTAGTGTACTGGAAGTCACTTTGGATAAAATAAGTCTGCTAAATACAACAATATGGTATTTTACGCTTGCCCTTCAGGTTTGCTTCCGTACCTCATTGGGGTGATGTGGAGTGTAGGTTAAAGATCTGGGCTGGTAACCGAAAGGGCATAGGTTTGAACTCCTCAAGAGGCGATCCATGAGATACTTCCAGTGTAGCACCGGGTGCTTAACCTCAGGTGTCTCCAGAGGGACTTTCCTTGTAAAATGACTCATGTCAACATTGCCAACTCTACAGTCTTTTAAGGTTCTTTATTGGCATCCGTGGTTCAATGGAGAAACGTTCACCTTTCCATTCCACGAAACATTCTTTACTGTAGAAATTTTCAAAATGTTCTTCATACTAAGAAGTTTTGCAACTTGTTTGGTAACTGTTCTGGATCGTCTATGGCATCTTTGAGAAACTCTTCTTTTGGAACATTTCTTTTTCAGAATCTGTGGAGTGGTGCCTGTGAAAAATCAAAGAGAAATGATGAACTGTCTTCCATCTAAATGGCAAGACCATTTTGTCTTCCGTTGGGCATGTCTTTAAGATATAGGAAAATAAAAAAAACAATCAAACAATAATAGCCTAAATAAAGAGTTTCACCAATGCTCCCACATCATTTTTATTGTGCATGACAATCAGAAATTTTTACCCATTCATAATTCTTTGTTATGATCTAGATTGACTCACATGTAGAACTAATCAAACATCAATCAGTCAGTCAGCAGATTCTCGTTCACAAACGAAACGCCCCAGTTCATTCAATCTCGATCAGTGCCGCTCCGAGACTCAATCAAAACACTGAAGTGGGCATATTTGTTTAGTAGGTCTAACCAATAAAATGTTCCTTCCCATCCTGTTTTGCTAAAGTCAGTCTACATAGACAAGAAAGCAGGCTTATTTGTATGCCATATGATCTTTTTTGAACGTTAGATGTTCTGTGCAAATTTAATAAATAGTAAAATCACTTTTCATGTGGTGGGAAAAGTGGGGTGTGATCCAAGGTGCATTGGTGCACTTTGGATTATAGCATCTTCTAAATGGCTATACTTGCCTGCAATGTGTCATATTCTGAGAACACACAAGAAAGCAGTTCTGAATATAGCTGGCTTTTTTGACATGGCCAGGGTTTAGAGCTCCTTATAGTCACCTCACATCGCCAAGGATTGATTGTGAGCAGGATTTGTTTGGGGCAGGATTCGGTTTAGATTGGATTCATTCATTTGGAAACAGATAAAACAGGCCAATAGTAAGTGCTTGTGGTGCAGTCCACAGCAGAGAACGTCTGTTATTCCTCAAACTGAATTCTAAGTGTCTTGCTATCTCACAGAGAAGAGCTTATCAAAACTGTGTAGATGGACACAATGTATGAACGCGGTGTGTGTGTGAGGGGCGGCAATGTGTGTTTTAAAGAGTGTGTGAGCATTTGAGTTATTTGTTGTTTCCATTGTCACACGCAGCTGCTTCAAGGTTTATTCTCTCGTTTTCTCTCTCTCTCAAGCTTGAATTGGGTTCAGCGTCCACATCTGTGTGAGGCAGCTGTGAGGGACCTTGATTGGATGAAATGATCAGATGAGAGGGGGAGGACAGTGAAAGGGTATATAGAAGGAGGGATGAGGAGTAATCAGAGGGAACTCTGTCTGTTTCTTTTGATTTGTCTGTCTCTCACTGTTTCTCTCTTCAGATAAAGCTCAGTGTAAAATCATTTTTAGATTATATTGACCTCAGCCTGATTTTCCCTGCCGGTTTGTATTTGGCCCCGAAGGCGATTTAAGTGATTCTTTGAAAGAGAGGAGCATTGTCAGAGCCGTGGCCTAGCAGTTAGCGCACATAGGCATTTATCAGCTTGCATTTCCTGAATCTGTTGCACTTTTAGAGGCCATTTACACATTTTTAACACAATAATGTGAGCAGTGATGAACACAGTGGTCATATATGTCCCTCTACTGCATGCTTATATAGCAATAATGGAAGGGAATGCAGTGGGCTGCATGTTCTGTGTAATCTGCCCTTTATTCACCTTAGGGATGTCAAAAGTACCAGTATTTGTGTATTTTTTTCCCAGGCCATGCGATCAGGGTCTTAAAGGGCCAGGGAACAAGAGGCTGGCCCTTAATAGCTTTTCTCATGTATATTAGTGACAGTTGTAACAGATAAACACAATAAACATGAAGAAAAGAGTGCTTCTGTAATTCAGAAGTGGTCTGATTTGGCGGATGTGTGTAGGTGAAAAGTTACCGGTTAAAGTGTCACTCCCTCCGTTGGCTGTTTTGCAACGACATAAACTCGGTAAACTTCACAACCGAGTCACACAGTCCGCTGTTTGAGCAAGAGTCCCCTGAGGACAATCTCTCTCCCAAGAGAGAGATAGACGGTTGGATTTCCGCTCGAGTTTGTTCAGATGCAGACCTTCACTTGTTAACTCTCTCATATTTGAGCAGAAACAGCTTTCATGTCATTTTGCGCTGTGGTTTTTAGCTCTCGCAGGAGGACGTGGTGGATGCGGGCAGTGTGTTGCGCGGCCTAGATTTAGCGTGTTTGTGTGTTTACCTCATCCGTGTGTGTTGTCTTACCTCTCTGTGTTATTGTTGGGGGCTGTGAGTCACTGGATGTTAATCATTTCCCACACGGGCAAAGTACACACACACGATCACAAATACACACGCTCACACGAGCAAACTGGCAGGATCAGCCGTGATTACTCACTGCTACACAGGGCTAGTTTTATTAAGAGCGTGTTTACAGCCTGACTTTTAGTCATTAGTCTCTGCCTGTAAACACTTCAAAATCTCATAAACAAACAAAGAGTGATTGAACGGCCGTAAATTGTGTTAAAGTAGAAAATCTCTTTTGGAGGAAGATTTGAAATCGGTCCAGGATTATTTTTAGCTACCATTAAACCGATGAAACAGCATAATGCTAATGCTAGCGTGTTTACATTCGGTTAACAAACATGTACAGGCAAAGAGCAGGTGCCAATGAACCGGTGAGAGGCGCCCGAAGATCTCTCTCCTCCACGGCCCTCCGAGGGTTTCACACCGGAGGAGCTCCTGGTAATTAAAAGACAATTTTGTGAAATTGATTAGATTATGCTAATCAGGGGAGATAATATCTAGAGAAGACTGCGAGTGTGTTAGTGTGTGTATGAGTGGGTGGATAAGTGTGTGTGTGTGTTTGAGTGATTATGAAGAGATGGCAGTCCGGTCGCCATTTCAAACCCCTGAAACCACCACACTTGTGTGTGTGTGTGTGTCTGGAGATCACGCTCACGCCGCCATTTCACACAGCTCCGCTCGGCTGTCTCTGCCGCTCCTGAAATGTCAGAGCGATGTTCCCTGGACTAGGCGTGAGGATATGACAGCTGGCTGCTCACCTGCTGCGTGTGTGTCCGCATGCTGGGTGCTTTCAACTGATCCGGTGCCTTTAATGCATTCCATCGTTGATAGATAATCTCTGTCTTGAATTAAAAAAAATAAACTGAATCGGTATCCAGGACAAATTGTTTGAGATGAGGCAGGTCGACAATAGAAAGGCCAATCAAATTTGAAGCTCCCCGAGCTGACTGTCAGTGACCTTTGACCTACTGGATTTGGAAGAGGAACAGGCTTTTTTTGCAGCAGCGGTCTTGATCAAAAAGTATTTATATTTATTTATTTGTTGTTTACTTATACACAACTCTAAAACTAAGCAACATTCATCTCATTAGATGCACCATGGGTGTCTTTATAACTTCACACACACTCTCTCTCTCTCTCTCACACACACACACACACACACACACAGATTATGACTCATGCATGTTATCATCAGAGATGAACGGTCTTGCCTATATTTGGCTGGCAAAGCCACATAAATTTCACATAATTGGCTTTCTGTTGGGAAGGAACGAGCCGTGCGGAAGGCTCTCGGAGAGACACAGAGAATGCATAAAGCTAAATGAAGACTATCTCTTTAAACGAACGCCTAATTATGCCATTACGTTAACTAAAGAAAGAAGTTCTGTTCTAAAAAGAACAAGGAAAAACAAAGACAGCGTTTTAGGTGGAGAGAGAGGTGGATGGAAAAGTCTGAGACAGAGAGAGTGAGAGATGGTGCCTTCAGGCTTTATTTAGCTGGGACAACAGAACATGAGCTCATTACACACAAATACACTGCGGCTACTACACCTCCAGCGCACAACTACACATTTAATATGATCTCTCTGTCTAGGCTTTTAGACCCTCTTTTTTAGCGTGATCTCTCCATCCAGATCAGCACTTCTTCGACGGAGCCTTGCAGTAACTGATCACCGGAGCTCAGTTTTAAAACCCTTTCTGCTTTGCTATCTAATGTCTAA
The DNA here is from genome assembly GCA_032275025.1 of Enteromius treurensis. Lineage (NCBI taxonomy): Eukaryota > Metazoa > Chordata > Actinopteri > Cypriniformes > Cyprinidae > Enteromius > Enteromius treurensis. The sequence goes on from JAUCMU010000104.1 coordinate 4,926,523, forward strand.
ATGGGCAGCTGCGTTTTAACAGAAGTGAAACCTTGTAAGTGGCTGATTCGGACAAGTCTGTTCACTTGGCTGCCATACACTCTCTAGAAAAGTGTGTAAAAATTCTACCTTAAGGGAATGGCAACATCTCTGCGCCATATTTATCCCTAAAAGGTTCATTAATACTACTAATGTGCACCTTTTAAGAGTAGATAAGGTACAAAGTCCTCCCTTTCAGTGTACTGCATCAGTGATAAGCAGTTGTACCTTTAAAGATACAGTTCTAGCTTTTTTTTCTGACAGCACCTCTGCATAGAAATACTACTAATATTTATTTGAATGAGGTAAGACTGAAATCTCCAAAACTATTTGTCAAGTTCACTTTTCAAGAATGGCACCACTAGCGAGGCTTGCAATCCTAGTATGTCTGGATTGTATTTTTAACTCGTATCTGAATACTTATTGAACAAATCTTTTTAACAGTTCTCGATCGTATGGACTAGTTACGAATTTCTACGCAGCTATTTTCCTTATTTAGTGTTACAATGGAGCCAAGTGCAAATAAATATCGTAAAACTCAAATTCGAAGTCATAAAACGATTATCTATAATCAAAATGTCTGTTGACTTGATCTGCTATGTTTTCAGTGAGCTTGTCACAATCCATCAGATACGCACTTCGGTATCTCGTGGAAATGGTAGGTTATCAGGTTAGGTTTTTCTTTTCACCTCCTGTCTTTTATATAATACTACAAATTTAAAAATATTTCTCTTTTCACATAGAATTTTTTCACCTACTATATGGAAGTAGGCATTTTTGCACACAAGTCTGTCAGGGCTGTACCTTTGATGCCTTAACATGCTGTCTAGGTAGGCAGTTTACTAGGTTATGGAACAAAGCCAGTGTGTGTGTGTGTGTGTGTGTGTGTCGGCGTTTAGGATTGAAGGATTTGGGCCAGTCCAGTCTGCTTTACCTCAGCTCACTCCTGCTGTCCCACTCAAACCCCACAGCCCACAGAAAAATCACGCAAGGAGCTATTCTCATCTTCTCTCGCTACGTTTCTGTCCTTTCCGCCCCTTCTTGCTCCTCTTTCCAGTTTCTTTCCTGTCAGCTTCTCTTTCTTTCTTTCTCTGGAGGCAGAGAGGCTGATGCAAACGGGTGGGCTGTGGTGTAATCCAGGGCCTGGGAAGGTCTGTGGATCAAAACCCATGTTCCGTATCCTCCGCGTGTCCCTCGGCCTTGACGCCCCCGACCCGCCTGCTCGCCTGCAGTCCTTGACGTTGCCATCCTACCCTCATAAATTCCAACTGCATACTCCCTGACCCCGTGGCTGACTCCTCCCACACGCTGGATGATTGACAGCTCGCGGCAAACCCACTGATTCCATTTAGTCCTCTCAGATTAGTCGCAAGTTCAACACGTTCTGTACATGTGTGTGGGACTCCTCACAGTTTCCACGGCTTAGCCCACCTTTGTTTTAAAGATCAAGCACAGTAACGGCGTAATCCAACGCCTGATTGTCGCCAGAGCTCTTGGTAATCGTAATCGCCTTGAAATATTGTTGCGGTTGTCGCCATGTGTTCATCCTGGCACTTGGAGAATTCTCTGGAAGGCTGCCGGTACAGTCGAACAGGCCCAGACTCAGAGACGGGCGGCAGGGAGCGTGTTTGGGTGCGCAGATGTGGGTCGCTTTTTTACACTGGTCTGTCTGAGGAGGTCACGGCTGAATAAAAGGATCATATGACAGGGGTGTGATGCACAGAGCGGAGGAGGAAACTTCAATGTGCTTTTTAAGCTAAAATTAGGCAGATGGTTAGAGGGCTCTGGATTAAGTCTGGAGGCCAGAGAGAGAGAAAGAGAGAGACAGGGTGTGAAAGAGAGAATGACAATATTTAAAACAAAAATGGCTCAAGCAGCCATAGTCCTTGTTTAATTTGCAACTCTGTCTGCCTGTCTCTGGGACTGGCAACACACACACACACACACACACCCTAAAACAACACAAATGGCTTGAGTAAATTGAACTTGACTGGTATTTAATTACGTGAAGTGTCACTGTTTGTTTGTGTGCGTGTTTGGATTTGTAGGCTAGGGGTTGAACTGAAAGAGTCTAGGTACATCTCTAGTTGACGCTTTGAGCCTGTGCTAACTAGTCAGGGCCACATGACCTGAGTCTCCGTTGTTTTATATGGTGACAGCAGGAGGAAAATTCCCCTGTCTGCAAACTTTGTCCCAGTGTTTTTATCTTTGTATGGTTACCTGTCCAAAGGTCTGGGACCATATTGAAAATCCAGGAGTTGTTCTCCCTTGCATTTGCTCTATAAAGTATTTTAGGATTTTGAAACAAGAAAAAGAATTTGCACTATGATATTGAGTATAGAATGTCTGATTTTCTTTTAATCAGCAGCTACCTTTTTTTTATTCAAATCGTTGTTAATGTAATATTATAATTTGTCATAACTTACCATACCATTTTCTGCATTAATTACAATACAAATATATGTAGGCTTTTATGGTTCACCTTTCTTACTTTTCTGAATGACTATTGGACTAATAATGTCCCAACATTCTGCTTGGTTTTTCATTGATCAATTTGCTCTTTCTAAGGTGTGTATTTTAATTTGTGTTATGGATTTTAATATTAAATTAGATTTTATTATATAATTATTATGTGTAGTCTGCAGAAAAAGTACAGTTACTGGTTTTTTTAACATTAAGATGAATACAAAAATTTGCTAATATTATTCATGAGCCTCCCAGCTTCTGTTAATAAGATATTAAAGTTAATTATATTCGTTCCTAGAGATAGATACATAAACTTAAAAGATGCTAGGAGTTGAATTGCTCACATCACTCAAGTTTCCAAAAACACTTTTTCTAATGGCTTTTGGCATTTGATATTGTTGAACTCTGAGTGTGTAAGTGTGTAGTTTGCAAGGACTGGAACCTTTTGGTGTTGTAGGACTGGCGTCTCAATGCATCATCTCTCCCCTCTGTCTTTCTCTCTCTTTAGCTTAAAACGAATCTCTAATTTCACAGTTATCATCATAACCCCACAATGAATAATGCAAAGTTATTCAAAGAACCAATCTAGAACTTATTAATTGCTGCCTTTTCTCATTCAGCCTTCTCTCTTCCCATCTCTCTTTTTACTCCTCTCTCTCTCTTTTTGCACACTTTTATTTGAGATGCCACTTCCATCACCCTTTCCATGTAGAAATATGATGACTCTTGTGTTATATCACTGACACGCTGATTTTACTCCCTTTTGAATGTTTAAATCATCCCTAGAGCTAGACACTGTCACACACACACATTACAGAGTCTACGGGGAGAGTGGTGCGGAACTGCACGCCTGTCTCGCCAATCATGGCTGTTTTCTTAGCTGATGGTTGTTTTGCAGTGATCAATAGAAGATATTTCTGCTCTGTCCGATCTGAAACAGGAGATGGATTTTCTCATCAGGTTTATGCTTTTGTCAATGTAAACACACACACACACACACACACACATACAAATACAAATACAGGACATGAGGGGAGGGCAGGATGCGTGTTCCTCTTTGGCTGAGCTGTAAATCATGTTTATGACTGTAATACAGGTATGGATCAGTGTGTTGATGGAGAGAAGAATTGAAGTGATGAAAGTGTACGTAGTGTAATTATGTTTCGGTCTGTTTGTGTGTGTATGCGTGTTGTAATGTGAACGCGAATGCATATTTGAATGCGTTTTTGTGTGTGAAGACTCTTTGGATGGAACATGTCCGAGTGTGTGCACTTGCATTTGTGTAGGTTTTCAGAATGTGTTTGTGTGGATGTTAATGGAGATGGTACAGGGACATTGAGCATGTCACACACACACACACACACACACACACACAGCTCTCTCTGTAATGGAGTGTCTAAATATATCCGGTTTTTGCCGGATCCGCTGCCTCCGGAGTGAATAAGAAATGGGCTTCTGTAAAGGACAGAATATCTCTCACTCACTCACTCACACACACACACACACACACACACATTCACACACTTTCTCGTTTTCCCCTCTAAAGCTGTGTCGTCTGTGACAAACCTAGGATCAGGAGTTTCTGGGAAAACTAGAACGATCTAGATTTGTTGGACCGTTTGCTTGTAGATGGGATGCAAGACACCTGCACACACACTTATTTTACAGCACAAACATACACACACACACACAGAACGTGCTGTGGCAAGCTAAACATCTAATGATCCTCAATGGTCCCATTGGGATCTTGCGGAGGTCAAAGAATGCAGGTGAATCCTTTGAGACTCTTTACGCTCCTCTAAACTGACCAATCAGCATGCACGTCTCATTGGTGGTCAGCCAGCTGATTACCTGTGCGTCAGACTCATGTTTTGTAACAAGAGGTCATGCAGTCATTAAGTAGACAGGAATGGAGCTCGTAAATTAACATTGATCTTTTAGTTCATTGCAGACTGTAAATACTTTTTTGTGTTGCCCCTAAACTTTGACAATTGTCAACTGAATAATATAGAGAGGAACGGAAATGATGGGGTGAAGCGGGGCAGATGGCATAGCTGGCTTTTTCAGAGCATCCGTGAGAAACTGAGAAAGCGATTATGTACAAGCTCCAGAAATTTGATGAAGCCTGTATCGAGTAGCTGCAAGAGGAAATCGATTGCTTGAAATTGTTAGACATATTTATTTACATTCACACTAAAATTTTACATATTTTCCCAAAGCCTTTATATAATTATAAAGTATACATTCTATTTATTATCATTTATATTAAAATGTAATCTGCATACTTTTTAAAATAATATAATATATATATATTTTTTAATTATGTAACTTTTTAATTAGACTAATTAAAATATAAAGTTGACATATGTTCTCAAAGCCTTATTCTGCATAAATTATTGTAGTAAAATACATTATTTATACATTTTACACAAATTCTTTATATTAAAAGGTAATTTATTGAATTTTTCATAAAAATATAATTTAGAAATGATACGCAAATAAAAAAATACATTATATATATTTTTCTGAAAGCCTTGCAAAACAATATTAATATTATTATTATTTATATTAGTGCATGTGCAGCATATTATATATATAATAAAAACATAATTTATTTAAGTTAAATGAATTTATTTAAAATAAAATGTATATAATAAAATGTCGATTTTGTAATTTAATTTTGTTAAAATATATTTCAAACCTTTTGTTTGCATAGCTGACAGAAGTGTAGTTGAAATCGAACTTCAGTCATTACCACAGTTCAGTGTGACAGCCCAACAACAAAGAACCTGTCTATTTGATCGATTTATTAGTTCTTAAACTCATAAATATATTGTTTTACAAGGCAGAGGGCAGTGCTGTTATAGTAGTTCAGTGTGTGTGTGTGTGTGTGTGTGTGAAAGAAAAGTTTTGAGAGATTGTGTGTGTGTGTGTGTGTGTGTGTGTGTGTGTGTGTGTGTGTGTGAATGGATTTATCCCTGGGCTAAATGTAGTTGCTTTATATGCACTTCAACAACTACAAGTGTGGGCGTGACCAGCAGCTTGTGTTGTGTGTGTGCGTGTGTGTGTCAGCACTAGCCAGCCTAAAGGAATGTGTGTGTGATGTTTTCCAGTGGCTTTAAGAAGATTGAGAGATCATGAGACCAGAACAAAAGCATCAGCCATTTCACTGCACACCCGCTTTGTTTATGAAGAAAAGTTCATTCTTCCTTTAAGATACACTTATGTGTGTGAAGTTCACAAGATGTTCTCTTGTGTGTGTTTGTGTGGACATCAGGTCTCATTTTGCATTGTTTGTGTGGCATTGTTTGGGCAGACGATCCGCTCGGTATATCTGATGATCTGTGTTGCTGTGGAAGGGGATCTGGTAACTCCTCATTGGACTACAGAACAGCTCACGGACGAAAGGCCGAAGTATCCCAGCATGCAGCTTTGCACCATCTGTCATGGGCCCTTTGTTTGGGTGTGGGTTGAGCTGCTGGTCTCTGGTTACTCATAACACGCAAAGACGCACACACACAAACATACACATATTACAGCTTTAAATCACGTTCCCATCCTTTGAGTTTTAAATTTCTGATAGCACAAGAGTGATGTTCGTTACGGTGAAAAGGCGCATTGACATGATCAATGGCGTCTGTCTACTTGTGTTAGGATTAACCGGACGGTTTCTCTCACGATCGGAGTTGTAGAATTTCCCTTTTTGCTCGAACGGACTCGGATGCACGGAGCCACGGAAAAACTCACAGCTTTTAGCGCTCAGAAATCAATTTTATCAGTCCGACCCTGCCGTCCTGCTTTTCTTAAAGACCTCTAGATTATTCATCCATGTGGCAGGACACACACACACACATAAAATCTAATACCCTCTCACTCACAACTGAGACGACTGAAGAAAGAAAGGTGAATCCCACACCTTCTTTGTACAGGCCACCGCCCACATATCATTTCTCCTCACTATCCGCCCTCCCCTCCTTGATTTAGAGACTGGTGTTTTTAACACGCCACCGCACATGCTCTCTTTCTCTCTCTCTCTCTCTGTGCATCCTGGGACGCTGACGGTGGTGTGACTGCCAGTGTCACCAAGCAACCGTGTCTTGCGACAGGCGAAGCCATCTCACGCTTCAGGAAAGCTGCTCCAGCCAATGGCGACGCAGCGCTGCGACCAATCAATGAGTCATAAGGGCCGGGGAGATGGATGCGTTTGGACACTCGTTAACCACAATCTTACGCCCTTGTGAAAATAGCATGTATTCCGTGTGCTGGCTGTAGGAATGAGCGCTTATGCCGCTGCAGCTGGGAATAAGCAGTGATAGGTCAAAGGTCGCAGTTCCCCTGCTGCAGGTCACTGGGAAGGTGACGGGCCTGTGCTGAGCGTGCTCTGGTTGAGGAAAATGGAGTCTTTGTGTCGGTGCGGTTGCTGGCGCGCTCTGATTAGCACTGATCCATGCTGACGACTCTGTTGGCAGATTAGCGTGGCTAGCATTGGCCATCTGTCACCACGGGCCATAACAAGTGAGAAGTGTGGGTCATGCGTGCGTTTGGAGACAGATACGAGGCATTACGGGTAACACACACAGGCATAGAAACTTAAATTACACTCACACACTCTCCCAAACACAGCAACCTCAGCAGTATATTTCACTGCCTCAGGAGTGTATGATTGATTTTCGGGTTAAATTAAATAACACACAGCTTTATGTAGTGTCTCTCTCTGGAAGCACGTTCATGGGAATGGAGTTCGCATTTCTCCCGCCTGGCTCGAGAACCGGAGGTGCCGTCCATATTGCATGGACTAAACGGATCCCGCAAAGCACCCGGATCGCGATTAGCATATGATTCACTCATTCGCAAGATCCAGGACCTGCTGTTTTTTCCGACAATCTCATTGGCCGTGTGCACCAAGTCAAATTAATTACGCAGCTCACGGAGATTATGATGCCTGCCTTCCAGTGCCACTGTGGAAGATGGCTAATTAGCTATAAAATCAGACTAATTCTGATGCTAAAGCTGTTTTAATTTCTGATAATTAAGTCAGGATTGGATCCTTAAATACCCTGGCATACCATTATTGCAGTAATCATGGTTGTTGTTATGAATTATTTTGAGACCCTCGTCTGTTAACGTTGATGTTTAAGGTAATCACGCTAAGTGAATAGCTGTAGAGAGGTAGATGATATAACCTATATACTGTACCGTTCAGAAATTTGAGGTCTTTTTTTAAAGAAATTGATGGATACATTTGAGTTAATCAATAGCGACAGTAAAGACGTTTATGATGCTACAGTTTCTTTTCTATCAAAGAATCCTGAAAAAAATTCATCATGGTTTTCACTGTCTTCAGCAATGATGATAATAAGACACACAAAATCAGCAGCAAATCAGCACATCAGAAATGTGAGATGTTGAAAATTCAGCTTTGCATCACAAGAATAAATTCCATTTTATAATGATCATAAATAGTTACGTTAATTAAATACAAAAAAAATTGTAAATTGATTTTTAGCAATATTACTACTTTCTGCTGGAATTTCGTCTAAAGATTTTTAGTTTACAATATATTAAAATAATAAACATTTTAAATCGGTTATGTATTTTAAATTGTAACAATATTTTACTTCTTTATTTTTACTGTATATTTTTGATCAAATAAGTGCAGCCTTGATGAGCGTATTACAATATCTTACTTCAAATGTTCATCAGTATAATGTATAACTGCAACATCGTTTAATTCAGACATATTACACTGATCTATTTGAAACATATAATTCACAATATGTGAGACATATTTATGCCTTTTAGAAAACCCTTACATTGTCTGTGTGTGTTTCTGTAAAGGAATTACTTGCAATATTTCTTTTTTGCTGTTTTATTGCTGTGCCTGTGTTCCAATGTGTAATTTGATTGAACGTTCATTTGTGATTTACATCTCAGCAATTTCACCAAGACATATTCAAGCACTGTGTAGAATTCTATCCTTGTTTTCCTCTGAGCAGTGTTTGGACGGTTATTCGGGGCTGAATTTCAAGCTAGCTTTCACGTGGGGTAACCTGCCATAAACTTGAATTGGCAGGGTCATGACCTGGTGACCTTTGACCTTTTTGGAGGCATGGTATGAGTGAGGGGAAAATGGTCAGAAAGCAGAGATGGAGGAATGATCCGAAAGGCGAGGAAGTGAAGGACAGGAGGAGCCAAAGAAAGGGGGGGATAACAACCGCAGTGGCAGATTTTGGCCTCTGCTGCTGTTTACGCCAATATTCAGACACTTTCGTTACGTGTGTGTGTGTGTGTGTGTGTGTTAGTTTTGGCATTGCTCTCAGGCGACGGCTGTTAGTTGATATTCCGTGGATGCTTCCGTCTCTGAGATCTAATCAATGTGTGTATGCATGTGTGTGTGTGTGTGTGTGTAGCAGAGACATACAAGAAGGAGAGCTGCTCGGGGGACAGGCCACGAGTGTTTATATATAATGACAGTATAACAAAGCCATGCTACACCGTGGCGCTCTCTGCCTCTTACAAAATCCAAATTTCTTCATAACCTTATGCATCTATGCGGATGTGCATATCCGAACACATTAACAGTTCACTTGTCTTTAGCAGTCAGGTTTTTTCAGCTTGAATCACACGCTAACGGCTGCTAATCGTATTTTCATGCGTTTAAAGTACGTGCGGACATGGTATGATTTGAGGAGGGAAAGAGAAATTCAAGAAGGCTTGTGGGGTTTTGTGTGTGTGTATATGTTGGCGGCGTGCGACCGTCTTTAATATGCGTCTTTCCAAACTGTGAAATCTCCACAGAAACAGTTAAAGGCATAATTTGCCTGTTAAGCACATCAAGTGGGAGAACGCTTGTTTTACACTGTGTAAAAATGGCTGTGAATAGTCTTGTAAATCAGTGCGCTGCTCACTTTTGTGTGTGTGTGTGAGCCCGTGTCAGTCTCTCTTCTATCCTGTTGAAGGGGTCTCAACAGTGAATGAATGGTTAACGTGACAAGCCGAACAAACCCAAACGGGACGTTAATGTGTGGTCCTGTAGAAATATACTTGTGGGGTTGGTTTGTCTTGCCGAGCAGACGTGTGTGCGTGTGGAGACTGACTGGTGTTAAATAGAAATATTGTTCATGGCAAGTGAAATGTGAAAGGAAGAGTGGCAGGCCGTGTGTGCATGCAAGAGCTTGCTCTAATTATCGATTGGATTGTGCTTGACAGATATGGAGTCTGGAGAACGGCTGGCCTCGCCTTCCACCACCCCGGCCTCCGTCCACACCGCCACCTCTGCGTCAACATCTTCCTCCTCTTCCTCTTCCTCATCCACAGCAGCCTCCAATGCCAAGAGCAGCCTGAACCACGGAGCCACAGCCTCGCTCGGCACATGCGGTAAGAACTCGTGCGCAGACACACACACACACACGGTCTTTCATGCCCTGACGCAAGGGTTGCTTATTGTTACAGTGTGAAAAGTGCTCAGTCAAAACTCACGCACAATCACACGCCAGCACATTTCCACACACACACACATCGCCGAGTGTCGCACAGGCGCGCTTTGAGCCTGTCTCCGAGTTTAGACTGCGTAGTTGGAGGCAGATTGGAAACTGATGTCATCAGGGACCTCTCTTCCTGTCTGATGAAGCATCTTTTTTTTTTCTTGAGTGACATGTGATAAAGCGCAAATCTTCTCTGCTGATTGAGTCTTGTCTGATAAGGCACAAGTGTTCACTTTCTCAGTTTCTGTTCTGTTAAAGGGACAGTTCTGCCAAAAAAGGAAAAGTTCTGTCATCATGTACTGTTCCTCATGTCATTCCAAACATCATTATTAGGGGGCGTCCACAAAAGAACATTTTTGCAGAGAGTCCAGACTGTTCTTTTTTTGTAAATTAAGCTAGGGCTGTCGAGAGCCAAATGTGTGTCTATGTGTGTGTATATTAGGGGTGTAACGATACATCGCATCGAATCGAACCGGTACGCATGCGAACGATTCAGACAAAAAAAGAAAGAAAATAAACTGTGTAAAATATAATGTTTTCAGTGCTATGCTCAACAGGGCAGCGCAAACGACGGGACAGGGAACCCTCGTCTGCTCCTCCTCCCACCCCCAAACAGACGAGAACCAGAAACAAACACATTACAAACTATCACCCGCGACATTCAGGTAACGTTAGGCGTTTCAACCCAACATCCAGCTGTTTAACCAGAGCTGCATCTTTCTGCTCTAACACACTAAAATAATGTTTGTATTG
>JAUCMU010000104.1:4953910-4968419 GCA_032275025.1 Enteromius treurensis
TTTCTATTTCTTTTTTCTTTTTTTTTTTTTTTTTATATATATATATATATATATATATATATATATATATACATATTTTTTTTTTTTTTCATTCAGTTTGGTCTGAAGAATAGACTTCCTGCCTACATGCATTTTAAATAATCAGTCAATCAAATCATATTGCATCAAAATAAATGTTTTAGTTTATCAATCCGTTTTTGAACATTTCTGCGAGTGTGTTGTATTATGATCTTCTTCTTCAATGTGTATGTTGTTGTTCTAGCTGGCAAAGAGAGACCAGGATGAAAACAGTGGGCGGTCGGCTGCAGGGAGACGTTGCATATTACGCCCCGTGTGGCAAGCGACTGCGACAGTACCCGGATGTCGTAAAGGTAACCTTTACCCCCGTCTTCCCCGCTGCCTCACGCTTAGGCACCCCAAAACGCTCAGGAAGCCTCAATCCCCACCCTTTTCCTCTCCCAGTGCACCATTAGCAGTTATTGGTGTAAGATCCAGCAGTTTCTTTAGGTGATCTGGTCACTTTTAGCTAGCTTTGCACTGTTAAGGCAAGTGTGCTAGGCTGCTTTCAGTTTGGTGCCATTATAGTGTTAATGGCTCTCTGGATGTCCTGTCTGACAAAATCACTATTATTCTCTCTTCTGTAGTATCTGTCCAGATACGGAATAACTGACATCACACGTGATAATTTTAGCTTCAGTGCAAAAATAAGGGTTGGTGACTTCTATGAAGCCAGAGAAGGACCCCAGGTGAATGCCTTTCATCTCCTCTTTTTCTTTTTTTTTTTGTTCTTTATGTTCTTTTTTTCTCTCTGTCTCTCTCGCTCGTATTCTTTGGCTCTCCCTGTATCTCTCTTTCATCTTGAACAGGGCAGGGAATTTGATTGAACCCCGATAGCCTGAATTTCCCCTTTTAAACTGTAGGGAGTCTGTGCAATAATCAGCGCTCGTTGTTTCCACAGGGTGTTACTTCATGTTTTGTCTGTCATGTGTGTTGAAAGAGATTCTTTAGATTAAAGATACAGTGGAGCAAACTTTGGGACAGTTTATTGATTCAAATGTAAAATTGTCTCTCGTTTTATTTTTTAATTGACTTCATTTCATGCTTTTTAATTTGTTTGCCTAAATTTGATCTACATTGAGAGTAACATTTCAGAATATTACCATTTGATTATTATAGAGTCACATGATCATTAGTGGTGTGACAATCAGGCTAAAATTAATTTCTACAATCATCTCCATAAGTCTGACCCTTCTCTTTATCCTGCTTCCCTCAGGGTCTGCAGTGGACTCTTCTGAAAGAGGAAGAGGTCATTCCCCATATCTTGGCTATGGAAGGCCGGCGAGGTCGTCCACCCCACTCTGAGCGGCAGTCGAGGGGCAGTAGTGAGGGTTCGGGCAGCCGGCGGCGAAAGGGCCGCCCCCCGAATCTAGGAGAGAGCGAATTCCCGAGTCCCTCCGAGGCCAAACTGCTGCGCAAACTGGAGGCTCAGGGTAAAGTGCCTGTTTTTGACTTTTTCACCTCGTTCATGGATAATAACGCATGTACTGATGGAAGAGATTTGTCTAATTTCATCGCAGAAATCGCCCGACAGGCAGCTCAGATGAAGCTCATGAGGAAACTAGAAAAGCAGGCACTCGCACGGGCTGCCAAGGAGGCCCGCAAACAGCAAGGTACTCCAGGCTTATGAATATCACTCTGTTACTCACAATGGCGTTCAGACATCTCGCTTAAACCTCGTTCTGTCTCTCGTTCAGCTATCATGGCTGCAGAAGAGAGGAGGAAGCAAAAGGAGCAGTTGAAGATTCTCAAACAGCAGGTGAGTTTGTGAAGTAAACCGGTTTTCGGTCAGTCTGATGGTCACTTGGTATGAGATTCTAAGCTTTAATACAAAACAGAGACGGGTGCGGTGCTTCTACGGTTGCAGCACGGCTGCCAGTCGACTTTTTTAAATGCACAGCAGCACTTTCAATTAACAGACTTCCTCCTCCTCTCCTACCAGGAAAAGATAAAGCGCATTCAGCAAATCCGTATGGAGAAGGAACTCCGCGCACAGCAGATTCTCGAGGTACGGAGTGACTGCGGAAAGAAAATAATAAATTAAAAGAGTTGAAATAGGCTTAACATTCTTAAAATACACGCCACCCCCTTCGGTTCCTGTTTTACATGGAGCCCGGACCACAGCAGAATCACTCACCAGCATTTTGGAGCTCTGAGTTCTGCATAATTTTTGTCGGGACTAATGCTAAATTGGTTTTGGTGGACAGTTTTTGAATATTAAATTTGCTGCCTTCTGTGTTTCAAACCTAAGGTAAATTAGACATAAAAGATTTTTTTCCGTCAGACAATGGTAGTTCTTGCATAAGTAGCAGGGGGAAGACACTGTTTACTTTACTCACCCAATTATAGAGGCTTCAAAAGTGTTTTAGCCGGGCAAAATCAAATTGGAGCTGACACGCTTGGCAAGCCATTCTGAACAGGATTTCTTGCTGTTTGTAATTACGTATTTAAATTTTCAGCTAATTCGCCTTTGCTTTCTTTTCATATTGCCGTTGTCAGAGCCCGAGGAATATTGAATAGTTTTGAAGATCTCTGGGCTGATTCTGACACGGACTTGAAGAGAAAACATTCTCAATCACTGACTCAGTGATCTGTAGCTAGAGAAAGGGCAACAGTGGCAAGACGTGAGACAGAAGGGCTTTCCTGTGCGTGTGTGTGTGTGTGTGTGTGTGTTTCGATGCCAGCTCTCGCTTTTCCTCTCGCAGACACATCAATCAAAGTGTTAGTATAAGTTATAAATAAAACAGATGTTGGTTTAGCATGTTTAATTTAGGTTTATACCCAGCACGGCAGCACTGGTCTGACCCAGACCTGTTTTGCATTGGCAGGCAAAGCGGAAAAAGAGAGAGGAGGCTGCCAATGCCAAAATGTTGGAGGCGGAAAAGCGAATAAAGGTCAGTTTGTGAGTGAGAAGAGATGCTAAACACCTACTCTTGCGCACTATGAATCATTGCCGTGGAAACCCCCACCCCCCCACCCGAGAAAACTTCCCTTGCTCTCACCTACCCCGGCAGACCATTAACATTCCTCGGCCACAACAAAGGAGCAGAGCCTCTGTTTGACTGATGTCTGCCGGCCTGTGGGGAAAAATTAGCTTGACATCTGGATTTTTGCTGTTGTTGTTTAAAATGAAAAATGCACAGTGCATCTTTTCATGTCTTGTACACATGGGGCCTTCACTAGAATACACAACCTGCTCTAAATAGCCTTCCTTATTTAAATGAAGGGTATTTTTTTGTCGAGTATTGTGGCTTTTAGCCACGTCCGTTAGCTTTGCAGCCATCTTGTGTCAAGCGTAGGCCTTTGAAATGCACAGATTTTCTTAAGGGCAGTATAATAAAAGTGTTGTACGGTATAAATAATTTATTCATTTTTAAATAAATAAATTACTTTTAAGTACCTTTACATTCTTTAAAAATGAAATAACATTAATAAAAAGTGACAGTACGAACTTTTACAAGAAATTCATTTTAAATAATTTTATATTATTATTATCATCACTTTTTTTTCACTTTGCACGGAGATCATATTTCGGTATCCATGGCATTAAAAAAACAAAAAACAGTTGTATATAGTATTGTAGAGTTCTGTATAAGCCACCATATCACTCAGCACTAGTCTTTGTCTTAAAGGAAAAGGAAACCTAAGATGCTGACTCATCTTGTTTGCAGGGGCATGTACGTAGTGTAGTTGGTTGACTTGTTCTTTAAAGCTCTTCACTTGCTTATATCATATTTAGGTAAAATATCACATATCTTGCATGACTCAAGTAACCATGTATATAAAGATTACTGCATTCTTAGGCCTCATGGTTAGGACAGAAGGTCCAGACAGGGTTCTGATTGATGGTTGCATTTTAAACTGTGTCATAATGAGTGTTTGGGTGTAGCATTGAATCGTTTTTATGTTTTGTGTTTGTAGGAAAAGGAGATGAGACGCCAACAGGCTGTTATTCTCAAGCACCAGGTCAGTCACCACTCTCATAAATAATAGGTCTCATAATGGCCATTTATATAGTAGTAGTGATTTTTGCAACAAAATGCCGTAGAAGGGAGTCAAAGAGCATGTTTTTCTTGTAGAGTTCACAGTTACCGTGTGAAATGCAGTGCATTGTGGGTTAAAAAGTGTCCTTTTATAAATTTGTTCAGTCTATGCCTATGTAAGAAGTGGCGAGCCTCATGTGGTTCTGTCTTTAACTTTCTGCTGTTTCTCTCTGGTTAATTTCCATGCTTTTTGGGAGTGGGATCTGTCTCTTTTGGGTTACAGGCTAAAGTTTTGAGTTTCTTTTTTTTCTTTTATTTTTAAATGATGCTGTGATTTATTTATTTTTTCTGTCTCATAATACTCTGCCAACTCTCTCTCTCAGGAGATGGAGAGGCATAGACTAGATATGGTATGGGTATGTTTCATCTTCTGTACATCTAACACTCGCATCGTGAATCCTGGTTGTGATATGATGTCATAGCAGCACATTTTTAAATGTAGCACTGGCTGCTGTCAAAACTACATTTTCCTTCTGCATGGCTTTTCAAGCAAAAAAGTGAACAAAAGAAAAAACACTGCATCGCCTACATCTGCTATGCGTGTCAATGAGAGAAAACCGGCTTTGATGCAGCAGGCCTGTGCCTTGTTTGTGTATGTGTATGTAAGTGTGTGTGTGTGCGCGTGTGTGTGTGTGTGTGTCAATGGAGCCTGTTGAGTACATACTCTCATTGGTGGAAAGTGCCACACACCTTCATTCCACGTCTAAAGTCACCCCAATATTGTGTAGCATCATTATCGCTGTGAAAATGTGAGTGTTGGTTTGTGTGTGTGTGTATGTGTGTATGTATGTTGTGGAAGACTCTTTGTCAAGATGTTGCATTTGCACTGTGCTGATTGTCCTGCTTGTGAGGTCATCAGTACAGGTCAAAGGTCATAGTGCCTGACCAATGAGAGAATTTGAGGAAACTCACACTTCTCTCTGTTGTACATTCCATGCCATCTATGGGTCAGATATGAAGATTTCACACTAATTGGCTTTGTCCTTAAAGTTAACATGAGACAGCAATCGCGACCCATTTTGCTTCCTTAATGTGATGTTTTTCAGAGTCAAATATTTACAAATTTTTGCAGCACAATATTTTCCAGTTCATACTCGTAGGAATTGATTGGATTGTAGAAAATAGACATTCTATACCAGAATGGAGCCAAACCTGAATGCAAAAAAAAAAAAGAATGAATGTTTTAGCTGTTAGTTAAAGGTGCACTCTGTAATTCTTAGGATCTACTGATAAAGATATTAATAATACTTTTGCTAAAAATATATTCAAAAAGCAAGTACACTCACATTAGATAAAACTCTAGTCATATCAGTGGTGCAATACAACCTAAGATCATCACGCCTAACAAGCCAAATACTGCTCACTTTATCTTGGTTAAAGGGATCGTTCACCCAAAAGAAAAAATTATCTCATTAATTACTCACCTTTATGTCGTTCCAAACACATAAGACATTTCTAACCCTGCATAAACAGCAACACGCATAGAAAAGTAGTAAGGACATTGCTAAAATCAAGTAAAATCTAACACCAGTGGTTCAATGTTATATTTACAACAAGAAAGAGAAGAAATTGTTGTACAAAGTAGTTATTTCTGTCTTATTTGCTCCCAAAATGTATTCTACGTAAAGTAAAATTAAGATTGAACCTCTGATGTCACTTGGATTATTTTAACAATGTCGGATTTTTCTGAATTATCCTATTAACACCCTTGCTTTTTTTTTTTTAAGTGTGACTTCTAAGTGGTATCGGTAACTGAAACTCGCCTGATGCTACATCCACACCACTAGATGTCAGTATGAATCCAAGACATTTGTAGCGTGATATAAACGACAAATAACTGAGTGCACATTTAACGTTATCCAACAGTCATAGGTAATCTCAGCCATACACTAGTTATTTTATATTTTTAAAGAAAGGTACTCAGTAAGACCTGAAAAGTGTATTAAGAAAGAGAAAGAGGGTCAGTTATGATTTCATGTTGACTTTAAATTCATAATAACAGTGACATAACAACATGCTTCACTGTAAGGACAGGACATTGAAGCTGAGGGAAATCTGAGGTATTTTCCCTTGTTAGCTTGTAACAGTAGCTACGCTAATCTAACTCAAGATGCACCGACAGCTTTCCTCCTCTGACCTGCCCATTACATCTGTGGCTTTTCTTTTCGCTCTTTTGTTCCCGTCTGATCAGCTGTAACACACGTTTTTGTGGCTGCCTCATCCTGGCCATAGCAATGTGTCCGTTCTACACCTACTTTTCTTTCTTTTTCTCTGTTTCTGTGCAACATGCTAAACCACGCTGATCAGTTTTATCGTCTGTCTCTGGCTTTCATATTTTGTTTGTTTTCTCTGTGTGGATCTGTATGCTCTGCTTTCCTCCACTGAACGATGGAATCATTCTGTCTTTTCAGGAGAGGGAGAGGAGAAGACAGCACGTTATGCTAATGAAAGCTGTGGAGGCTCGGAAAAAAGCTGAGGTGTGCAAAACGAAATAAATAAAGAAAGAAACACTGTCCTTCACCACTCCACTCTCCTCTCTGCACCTCAAGGCTTTCTCACATGTCACGTCTTCCTTCTCCGCTACAATCTCTGAATGTGTTTCACCAAATAATTTGGATGTAGTTTGATAAAGTACCCTAAACACTCCTCATTCTCCAAAACAAAGTTTTCTTGTAGAACATAATGCCCTAATGTCAAACACGCCTGGTGTGGCATCCAGCTGGTTAGTAAAGTCTTACTTCCACCCCGCAGGAGCGTGAACGCCTCAGGCAAGAGAAACGTGATGAGAAACGCCTCAACAAGGAGCGGAAAATGGAGCTCCGGAGACTGGAGCTGGAGATGATCCGTGAGATGAAGAAACCCAATGAAGACATGTGTTTGACAGATCACAAGGTAATGGAACTGGATATCGGACGAGCTCTGCATTGTTTGAAAATACGATCATTTATGAACCCTGTATTCGTAAGATTATCTCTTTATTAATAAGGCATTAAGATTAAGAGTCACCCAATCAGAGCTCTCGGAGGTACGATGTTATACACATACCCTAATCTTAGCAAAGCACTTCACAGTGAATTCACCTGAGACAGAATACTGTCACCTAGTGGTGGTGAAGATAGCATTAGAATGAAAGTTGGCAGCATTGCATTTTAGACCAGAAGTTTTCAAACGTAAGCAAAGGACCTCATTCTTCAAATAAAATTTCATGTGTAAAGACCCATTTTTAGAGTGTGGGAAAATAATTATCTTTATACTGTACTGACAACATGTTTTCATAATTAAGTGGTTTTTATATTCTAACTCTACTTAAGACAAAACAAATGATTATATCATTATCTACAGAAGGGATTTGCGAGGGAACTGCAGGGGGTTCATGAAAGCATAATTATATCTTATTTAAAATTAAAATAAATAAATGGGGCTGCGCAATAATTGCGATATAACTTAGTGTGATTATCAAGTCAAAGGCTGCAATTTACTTTAATCAGATGTGTTGCGTGTTTTAGAGTAAAGCATGCAATGCATTTAATTATGAGGTTCTTTTTTATTTTAAAAGTGCAATTGTAATTTACAGCAGTAATATATTTTTGCCCTTACTATTGCTCTGCTACTAATAATAACTAGGGATGTAACGGTATCAAAATTTCACGGTACGGTAATACCTCGGTATGAATGGCATGGTATTTATTGAATCATTTACATAAAAAACAAAACTAATTAAAAGGCTAAAAAAAAATGGCAGAAGTGTTTATTAAACAGTTTACATGAACACTGAACATATCAATGACACACACATTAGCCATCTATCTGTAAACTTTGAAACAGGAACTCCAATTTTAATAACAAAAAATTATTAAACACATCCGATTTAAAACCCGCTTTAGATTGCTAGATGATGTCATATATCAATTTGCATATTCATTACGTCAGTGCGTCATATTATCTTGCTTCTCTGGGGTCACATAATGTTATTCAATGCACCCTAATTCTCAATATAACTGTTTTCACTGATGTATTTAATGGTTTCTGTTGTCAGAAAAACGGAATGAATATGAAATAGTGACTGAAATGCACGCCATTATAAGACCTCCTGAACTAGCTCTATTTTACAAGATGTTAATCTAGATTAAAATCCGTATTTACAATCGTTTATAATTATATTTATATAAAAAAAAACACAAATGATGCCTTTTCTCACATTTCAACTAGCCTTAGTTTTGTAACCAGGTGGACTATCAACATTTCTACTGCACAATATTTCAGGTTACTGTGTGGTCCTGCACTGATATAATCAACTTAAAAGTGAGAGACCGTAAAAAAATCCTTGAATTGTACTCGTTTTGAACAGAACTCTCAAATATTGCCTAAAATACATTACAAATCAGACTGTAATGATTGCCCCTTTATAAACTAACGTTAAACCTGAATACGGAACGCTTCAGACTTGATTACTGTCTCTTTTAGCATTTTTGGGACTCAAGCAGGGCCGTGTAGACAGCTGATATGCCACATTCACACTGCAAAGGTGGCACAGAAGCACTTCTAAATGGGCATTTCGATGTCTTTACACAGCCTGTTTTAAACTGTTCATGTGTACACTGTAGTTACAGTATGTTTGATGCTAGAGGGTCAGAGCAGGCATAATTTAGCATGGGTTTTTACACATTTAAACTAAACTTTGAAGAGCTGCACAGAGCAGCCTTTACTCAGTTGGGTAAAGACACCGTAAGGGCACTCTGATTTACTCAGATGCTATTAAGGAAACAGCAAGTATTGGGGGGAAAAAGAACTGGCTGTGCGATATGTAGCGTCAGTTAGCTGATCTGCTAATGAAAACATTAGTGGAATTGAAACTCACTTGTCCTCCAATGCTCACGTCGAAAAACACTATCGGGTTGTTAGGGTTTGAAGGCTGAACGTTCATGGCTGTTTTCAGGCTTTTATCACTCCAGACAGCAGAATTGTGCAATATTAAGATGTCTCAGCTCTCACACCATGAGTTTTACAGGACGATTCAAAATTGTGAACCCGTGACGTCACTACGATAGCCGGAAAGACTTTGTACGGATGCCACCGAGGGACAAGTGTGCTTCAACTGCATTTTTTTTTTTTTATTGGCAAAAATTAAACGATTAACATTCAAAGTACATCAAATCACTGCCATCAAGATATATTTATATTTGAAAAGTAAATAAAAATACAATTTAAAAAATAAAGATACATAAAAAAAAAAATAATAATAACCAAACAGATTTAAGAAGAAAATAAATATAGGATTATACAATAATAATCATACCAGAGAAGAGGAGTTTAGTTTTTGGAATGTGCTCAGAGTTCTGATTGCTTTCTGGCTTGACAGTCCTTGAAGAGTTTCAAAATAATTCCTTAAGTCAACTTTGAAATGGGAGATATTGGGCTTCCTTTCTGACCATTTACACTTGTGTGTGTAAAACTTACCTAAAGTATGAAAAGATTTAGTATAGAAATACTTTTCCATGTCTTTTTTTATCAACAAAAAAAAAGAAAACAACATCTCTTTTACTTATTATTAGAACCATTTAACATCATAAAGAAATATTCAACATCAATCCAAAAATATTTTACATCCATACATTCGACATGCAACTGATTTAACATTCACTCCACAAAAAACACACACTTCAGATAAATCATCTTTGTATCTTTTAAGGAATTGGTTAGTTGGGTAAATCATGTGTACAATTTTAAAGTAAATTTCATTAACTTTGTTGGTGACACATTGTAAGTCCAAATCTTTGAAATTAATGCCATTTAATAAGATCTCTTTTTTAAATGTTAATTGCTTAGGTTTACTGAAACCTTGTAAAGCCTCACAAATCCTGCTGGTATTGCATCAACAACAATACAATATTCCCATGGAGGTATTGGAAAACCGAACTTCTTTTAAAATTCATTATATGATAGCCTTCATTGTTTGTCAACTGTGAGACCAATAAAATACAAATTTGAACCCAATTAGGGAGAAAAATTGTGTTTGTACATAAGAATCCCACATAAAAGAGCTATGAAAATTAGAAACTGAATGGGAGGTGTGCTGACCTCAAAATCAAATTTTAAAAAAAAACTGTATTCCTCCATCATTAAATAGACGCCATGGTTGACACCTTTACTGGGAAAATAAAGTCCTCCCTAACCCTTCCCAATACTTTATTTTCAACTGAGAGGGGGTCTCGCCCAGGGAGTAATTCAATGTAGAACCGCCACTGATAATATGCATGTTTTAGATTTGTATTTATGTATATATTATTATTAATATAGAACAAAAGGGTTTTTTTTTGGTTTTTTTTCAAACAACTGGGATGGTGCCCCACTAGGAGCTGGTGCCCTACAAAGACTGCATACTCTGCGTATAGGGAGCGACGGTACTGAGAATCTCACATTTAAATATCTGCTATACTAGAAGGTTTAGCCAGCACAAAGTTTTACTACTGTATTTATTTTATTCTTCTTATCATGATTCAATTCCTTTAATGTTTAAAACACACACACAAAGAATTATGAAAAATGTAGAAAAAAAGAAAAAAGAAAAGTAAGCTGTATTAGTCTTGTCAAAATGTAAAATTAGTTTAACAAAAAAAGATGTTGCAGAGAAAAAAATTAATAGGCTTCATATGGCATCTGCCATTTATAATTACAAACTAAGAAAAGTATCAACAAATTCGAGTTCAGCATCCATTTACACTTTCCTCCATCCCTTTTCTGCCCTGTCACGATAACCTAAGAGTTTGAGAACACCTGTAGAGAGACGGATTATGATCGGCGTGGGCCCCTGGGCGGAACGTACAGACAGCGTTCGCACAGTTCGTGTGGGCTCCTGGGCCAATGCTGTAGGACTAGGGGCCCCCTGCACCCCAAGGGCGCCTGGGCAGCGGCCCCACCGCACATGCAGCTCGCAGACCTCGCAAATAAAACGCGTGGCGCAAGCGTGCAGTTGGCGCATAACAACCCTGAACGCAGGCTGAACCGGTGGTCGGTAAGAATAATGCGCAGATAAGCTTCTCTGAAAGGATGTCGGGAACATTAAACCGCCCGTGCAAATTACACCAGAGTTACCGCGTTTTATTCAGGAATTTTATCCCACGGCGCACGAAATCTGGTCAGGTCCCGCGAGCGAGAACAAAGTCCTCTACTGCAATGTTTATCATTTTAATTAGACCTAGAATTCATTGTTAAATTAATTGAAAATATTCAATGAGTCAGCTAATAGCCTATTTTAATCTAGGCTATTTAATCTACTCCACAGTCAATCACGCGCCCCCTCCTTGCTCGGGCCCGGAGATTTAAGCCCCGCCTAGCCCAATGGTTAATGGTTGGATATGGTGATCTATTTTCGAATCCAGAATCCTTTTTTCCCAATCCATCGCAAACGAATGCGAATGCTTTAATACTGTTAAAAGTAACATATGTAATTTAACAGCTTAATTATTGCCTGTGTCCAGGTTAATCCTTTATCAGACCCGCTCTGTCCTATTTGGTCACATGCTTAGAATATGATCTATTCATGCCTTTGTCGCATATTTAACATATTGAGCTAATATTGAGCATATTGACTAAAGGGAAATAATAATTATAGGGATAATAAAGAGTTAAAAACCAGAAATTAGTAGCCTACAACGTGTATAATAACTCTTAACGTGTATTAAAGCTTAAAGCCGTACTAGACTATGCTCTGTTGCTGCCATCTCGTGGTCAAAAGGATAGACAGCACAGTTATTTGGACCTTTATTAAAATTAATACACATGCGTCTTCCGATTGTGTTTGTTAATAATGCATTATACATTTAAAATTATATTTGATTACAGGCTTGTCTTCTTTAGTTGTTTGTTTTATGTTTAAAACAAACTATTTTACATCAGCTGTCCAGATAAGTGTTTTGAAAGTTAATCACCTTTTTAACTTGTTTTTCATATAAAACTGCTCATCATCATTACTGTTTATGTATTGCTGAATTAAAATATAAGTGTGTTTTGGAAGAATAATACAAAAATATTCCTCCTAAAGCAGTGTTAAGGGGTTGTCACAAAAACAAATAAATAATCTTTTTTTAGAATCATCCATTTCTAATAAAGTAAACACAAAAGGTGCACAATGTGTTTTTTGTATATACACATTCTTTATTGAGAATAACACATATTTTACACTGGAAATCTAGTCAATGCTCAGTGGAAGTTCTTTTGGTGCGGAGCCTGGAATGACAGGGCGCTTGAGTACTCCAGTAGCCTCACTGTGAATAGAAGAGAAAAAAAACGCAGATTTATGACATGGTTATCATGAAACAAGGGGCTGAGTCCTATCACCAACACATGACCACTAAAATGTAGAAATAATATGTAACATTAATAGAATTTTTTGTAGTTATTTTTTTATAATCTTGTATTAATTCTAAAGTGTTAAAACACAAGATTTACATACGTGTTATTATTCTGCTAACTGAACAATAATATAGCATAAAAAAATGATCACAGAAATTCCGTTCCAGAACATTCAGTTCAGTGTTAATTTTTTAATGCGTACAGAAAAAGAACAAAATGCATTATAAATAACATTAGAATTACTACAAGTATTGGCTATTAAAAATGATCAAACATTATCTTTATAAAAAAAACAAACAGTCATACAATCCACTGTCAAGGAACATGACAAATAAAAATAATATAAAAAAATGTGTATTACTTTAATAGCAGATGCTTTTTATTAATACCAAAAATAAATATGCAACAGGACTATAATACGGTTTACACTTTACACCCAGCTATCAATTGTGTACTTTCTAATGAAAGTGAATCGTATAAAGAAGTATCTGCAAACAGCATAAAATTAATGCACAATACACATTTATAATTTTAAATAATCTCCATTAAGCAAAGCCAGTGCACCTTCCAGCTGTCAGGGCCTTCTGAGAAGACATAACCACAGTTGGTGGAACAGACTCTCTGCGTCCATCTCTCTGACAGTAGTAGTTATTTGCAAATTTATGGCTCGGTCCAACGGGAAGTTTAGGAGGTGGCTGAGTCCTTTCATCAATGACATCAATAAAACAATTATGAAAAATGGATTAATGATTGCATTCAATGTCAGTGATTTAAAAATATGGTATGTGGCAAGTCTTAAAAGAAAAAAGTCGGCCTAAATTTTTCTGCAAAGAAAAAAAATAATTATTGATTTGTGTTACTGTAGAAGCAATAAATTCATATCTTCTTTTGTACAAAGGTTTAAATGAGTAAACGTGTCAACTACCCGTGTATAAGAGAAGGAATAAATGTTGGTTCTAGCAAATGTCAAGCATTTTCAAGTACATCTACCTCTTTGAAATCTCAGTGTAACGAAGTTGTAGTTTTGACTGGAGATCTTGCTGTTAAGGAAAAAGACAAATGCATTTAGTTATGCAAAATAAAATCTTACCTAGACATGAAAACAACTGCTGAAAACAACTGCTGATTACTAACAAGCAAACACACACGTTTAAACGTTTTTTATTAATCGCTTTCATATGACATTGATACACTCGGTTCTGTGCGTCTAGCGATGCTTAATTGATAAACGATTTAAATGAGCATCATCTTACCCCAGACAAAAGATTTCTCAGTCTCTGGATAATTTTCGTAGCCGACGCCATACTTGCGTCAAGGTGAAATCGCTGTTTGCTCCGAGTCTGCTGCAGGATCAGTTTTGACTGAACGATACCTCTTTATGATGACGCCAGTGAATGTGGGTGAAGCTGATCCTGAGTCAGTTACAGCAGAAACGAAAGGACCACCGGAAGTCATTTTCTTATTCTCTGGTTCACTGGTCACATCCGCTAGAGCTATAGACATTCACGCCACCTGTCGCATCAAACGCACATGTAACAAACTGACCGCCTAACGAATTTAGCTCGAATACATACAAAGTATCATTAAGTATCTCTATTAGTTATTGTGTTTTTGTGCTACTTTGTACACTACTTTGTATATAATTATTTTTATTATTTGTGTCTTGTCTTGTCACTGTCTTTCTGTTGCACTGCAGAGCTCTGTAACAAAAACGAATTCCTCGTATGTGTAAACATACCTGGCAATAAAGCTCGTTCTGATTCTGAACTGAACCACTTTCAACAGTTTAGACAGAGAGACATCTACATTTAGTCTTTTAGTCTTTTATCCACAGTGACTTACAAATGAGGACAAGCAATCATTGAAAGAGCAATAATGTGCAAATGCTATTACATGTCTCAGTTAGCTTAATGTAGTACAATAAATATTAATAAATGTATATAATAAATAATAAGAAAACAAATACATATATAATAAATAAAAAAAGCTATGTTAGTGTTTTTGTTTTGTTTTTAAACAAGCAGTAAATGAATCGAAAGTCTAAAGTTTATATATAT
>JAUCMU010000104.1:4972061-4988339 GCA_032275025.1 Enteromius treurensis
AATTAATAATAAAAATATTAAACAAACTGGAGGGGATATTAAATACAGTAATAAACACATTTTGTAATTGCACTATTATAAATATATATATATATATATATATATATATATCGGAAATTAATTAAAAGATCAAATATGAATTTCAACTAATTGTGCTGCCCTGTACTAATATAGTCCCACAAAAATGTGTATTTCTGTGATTACAGCAGCAAAACCTGATCCGTCGGAAGCTGTTTGAGTCATCTCACGCCCTGCGGTCCATGTCATACGGGCAGGACCGGTACCGCCGCAGATACTGGGTCCTCCCACAGTGTGGAGGAGTTTACCTTGAAGGGTTAGAGAGTGGAGAAGGTGAGTCTGTCTGCCCATCCCTCAATCCATAAAAGCATTTGCATACAGCCACACTATTAATTTTACACTTACTATGTTTTCCTCCTGTGTCTCATATAGGGGTCGAGGAGCGTGATAGGTTGAGAAACTTTCCAGTGCAGGTCAAAGAGGAGCCTAAGGAGGAAGTTCTGCAGCATCATCAGCATGAGGAGATACAGGGGGCTGTGAAGGAGGAGGTGAAGCAGGAGGAGGAGAAGCCCATGGATTCTGATCAGGAGGCAAATAAAGAGATGTGCTCCTCCCCACTAAAAGAACAGCAGGAAAGAGAGGTTGCAACCACGCCCCCTCAACCGCCAGAGCTCCGCCCCTCACAAAGCCCTCAGTGTCAGGAACTTCCTTGCACACCTGTCGGGGCCAAGGGGCTCTGCCACACCCACAACGGCTGCACGGCAACATTCCCTATGGAAACTACATCAGCATCATCTCCAGCTCACTCTCCAACTACCTCCAAGCTGACAGAGGCCAGCAGCCCGAGCGCAGAGCACACAATCCCTCCTCCTCTGCAGCTGGGCATCCCTGCACACATCCTGCAGCCGCAGCTGGCGCAGACTCAGCTCCTGGCCAACGACCAGCTGCTCAAGGTCCTCAGCGAGCGCAGCGGACACTGGTTTAGCCTGCTGCCTCGCTCACCCTGCGATGACACCTCCCTCATCCAGCCGTCTGCACACCCGCAGTCCTCGCCCAGCAGCAACACCCCCAGCACACGGCCCAAAACGCCACCTCCACCATCTACCTCCTCTCCACACCATCACCTGCTTCCGCTGTCTGCGTCTGCAAGCCCGCTGAACCCCTCACCCGGTGGGATCAGCAACCTCAGTTTGCAGGTAGTTACCCATCCTACGTGAAATATTTCATATTTACAGTGTCCAAAATGATAAGATGATAATCAATGGCTCTTAACTTTGTGAAGGCCCGTCATTGTTCACAACAATATTAAAATGCCAGTTGTTTTTGATTTACAGGGTAAATGTTATTTAAAGTATTTTAAAAAATGTGTGTGTGTGTGTGTGTGTGTGTGTGTATATATATATGATATATAAACCTTGTAGGTTTGTTGAGGTCGTCCCATAATGAGCATCACACCCTTAGTTGAGAAGCACTGATGTAAATGGTATGGATGCTCAACATGTATCTCATTATCTCCTCTCAGGTAAAGCCAGGTGGTGCTCTGATTGGTTTGCCTTTGGTTAACTGGTCCGGTGGGGTCATCAGCCCCAATCTCCCCCTGTGCAGCAGCCCATTGCACATGTACACCTCAGTGGAGGGCAGCGCCAGCCCTCTGCTGGCACCCAGCGTCTCAACCAGCAAAAGTGGTTCTCCCGTTCCCACTGGGGAGAAGCTTGCATCCGCTCCTTCTCCAGTAGCACTGGACCTTCCTAGGAATCACGACCACCCTGAACCCCTTCCCATACCAGAGGGTGAGTGCAGAACCATCATCTTATTCACTAAAAAACAACGCCGACAAATGTTGCCCTTTTATTTTTTCACTTTTCTCAACAACAAGTCATTAGTCGAGTTTTGTTTGCGGATGTTGATGGAAATGCTTTTGTCTAATTGGCAGACATGCTGCTGGGCTGGTGGAAGGTGACAGACATGGAGGAGCTGAAAGCGCTAGTGAACGCTCTTCACAGCAGAGGCATCCGAGAGAGAGCCCTGCAGAAACAGCTGCAGAAATCCATGGAGCTCATCGTGCAGACCTGCAACAAGAACCGAGAGGGTCAGTTGAATCACTATAAAATAACACAGTGTGCCTACATGTGTTTTATCTTACAGATTTAGCCATGGTAACCGTTCAAGCAGACCAAAAGCTGCCAGATATTCACAAATCTTTCACACAGTGAAACTAGTACATTTCTGCAAAATTACCAAAATGACTTTACTGGTAAATTCAAAACTGCACTGTTCACACATGATCTCTTTCCGGCAAAAAAGTCCATATGTGTGAAAGGGCTTATTGTTTATCATAACATATTAACACATTTACCTAATTTGTCATTAAAAAAGACCTTCATACTGCATATTTCTTTTTGGATAAAATCCAAGAAAGATTTATAAAGAAACTAAATTTCATTTAATTTTGGTCATTTTGTTAATTTAGAATTTTTTTTTTTTGCATAAAAGTGGAACTGAATGTATTTTACACTGGATTTTAAAGTATATGTGGTTACACTTAATTTAAAGGGATAGTTCACCCAAAAATGATCCCCTTTCTTCTGTTAAAAAATATGGATGTCAGCAGCTACCATCATCTGTTTGATTAATAATTTTAGTGCTGACAGAAATTTACATCCTGACAGAATTTGCTGGTTACTTGTTACAGTGTTATTATAAATTTAAGTACTGAATAATATTAAATAACAACATGTTCTTGATTTTGAGTTGCATGTAATTTTGCATAAATTGCTGGAAGTATATGGTTACGCTTTATTCTAAAAGGATGGTTCCCCCTAAGTAAAAATGATCATAATTTGCTTGCCTTATATTGTTCCAAATCTGATTTGGTTTCTTTATTCTATTAAACACAAAAAATATATAAATATTGAAAAAAAATGTAGTAACCAAACAGTTGATGGTAGCTTTTGACTTCCATAGTATGGCAAAAATAAGGGAAATCAATGACTACTGTCAAGTGTTCTTGCAGGATAATTATACATTTGATTTAATTATACATGAGTTTCTTTCTTCTTTTTTACACATGAAAGAAGATATTTTGAAAAAATGTGAGCACGTTTAGGCAAATTCAGATTTGAGGTCAACTGGTTTAGAATGCAAATAAAATAAATCAAAATAACCACAATATACTATCTGACTTGTCTGCCGTTGTAAATAATATTCATAAGACACCGTCTAACTGACTCAGCCGAGCATGCAGTTGTCAGAGCGAGCTGAATGGTGCTGGGCTGTGCTTTACGGGTGTGATTTCTCCTGGGGTCTTATGGCTGTCTTATTTTTTGTTTGCAGTGGCAGTTATGGAGGTCTCCGAGCTCGACGAGGGCCAGGTTTCCGTGGAGACGCTGCAGGAGTGGTGTGTGGAGGAGCAGGCCATGGAGACCGACATCGCTCTGCTGCAACAGGTGGAGGAGCTGGAGCGCAAAGTCACGTCGGCCAGCCTGCAGGTCAAGGTGAGCGTTTGTACAGCTTCCAGAAATGAGTTGAATCGTTGTCATTTCTTCTTCTCACCTATACCCCACTATTCTTTGCTTTTCAGGGCTGGACGTATCCTGAACCACAGTCTGAAAGAGAGGATCTGGTCTATTATGAACACAAGCCCCGCCCTGGGACGGAGTCTCAGGAGGAGCGAAGCTCAGAAAAGGGGCTGATCCGTCGACCCGGCAATCCGCTGGACATCGCAGTGACGCGATTGGCAGAGCTGGAGCGTCACCTCGAGAGAAGGTACCTGCGGAGCCCCTTAGGGACCACCATCCAGATCAAACTGGATAATGTGGGTACAGTCACTGTCCCCGCACCTGCTCCATCCACTAGCGCTGGAGGGGAAGGGTAGGTCATCCAGACTGCCAGCCTTCGTCTCTGCTCCTCCTCATCCTCCCCCTCCCCCTCTCTTTGCTGGCTGGGGCTTCTCTGCTCGTCCGTCCATCCGTTCTCACCCTGGCTCCGGTTTCGGATTTTGGTTCTTGTGCTGTGTGTTTTATTTTGTTTTTTTCGTTCTTTTTTTCTTCCTCTCACTCCCTTGCCTGCACCTTTCCTGTTTTTGGCTGCATGGTTTTAATCAGCAGTGCACAGACGGAGTTTGAACACATCACAACTTGATTTGTTTTCTCATACTTCTAAGTGCATGGTACACACAGCTCTCCGTCTTCATGTATGGCTGTGAAGTCATGCCAGAGAATTGTATCACACTAAAAAGCTTGTGTGTGTGTGTTTATGTTTGTGCTGTTGAAAGCTTAGGGTCTCAGCCACTCAATTTGATATTGACATTAAGGAAAAATTACAGGTTTGAAATAAACCCCCTCTCTGCTCTGTGTTGTGTTTTTGTGTCGCAGGGGAGAGGAAGAGATTGCTCCGGGGATGAAGCTGTGGCGGAGGGCGCTGACCGAGGTACGCAGCTCCTCTCAGCTGGCCATGTGTCTGCAGCAGCTCCAGAAATCCATCGCCTGGGAGAGGTCCATCATGAAAGTGGTAAGTCACATCGTTCACTTATTTAGTTGCGCATCTACAATATGTGTTGCAGCTGCCATACTTATATGCCTGTTTGTGTTGTGCAGTACTGTCAGATGTGCCGAAAGGGGGATAATGAGGACCTGCTTTTGCTGTGTGACGGCTGTGATAAGGGGTGTCACACCTATTGCCACAAACCCAAGATAACCAACATCCCAGAGGGAGACTGGTACTGCCCTGCTTGCATCTCCAAGGTAACCGCCTACAATTCAGATCATCACTAGTACAAATGCTGATTTGCTGAGGGGCATGTCTCTGAGATGATGATCATATTTATGCCTTATGTTAAGATTTTTAAATTGCTGATATAATACTGATTTGCTGCTTGTATTTCTTATTATCAGTGTTGAATACAGCTACTTATATAATAATAATATTTTTCCTTAGTCTTCTCGTTATTTTATCAGTGGAAATTATGGAAAGTTACTGCAAGTGCTAATGATTTATAATGAAGTACTCTAGCACTGTGAGCAATTATGTGTATTTTGTTGATTGATTTATTTGTGATACTATTAAGTGTATTCATATATGTTAATGTGTTGTAAACATGTAGCTGTAAAACTAAACTAGTCCTGTACACTCTTTCAGGCAAGCGGTCAGTCACCTAAATCTAAGAAGACTCCGAATCGTGCACCACCAGCCACTGGAGGAAAAAAAGCAACAGAAGCAGCCAAGAAAAGCAAAAAGCAGACGGAGACGTGTGAAGAAGAAGCCACCAGCAGCAACAACAGCACCCCAAAGAAAGCAGCCACCACCTCCACCCAGGCCAAGAAGAACACCCCCACCCCCCCGGCACCCAAACCAGACAGCCCTGCCTGTGTAAAAAGAGCCAAAACAGCCAGAGACAACAACCGGGACCTGGGCCTCTGCAGGTACTGTCAGCACTCTCTTACTCTCTAGATTTAAATATTTGTTGTAATGCAGCTCTCGTGCAACATATGTGTGTATTACTCAGGATTCTGTTGGCTGAACTGGAACGTCATCAAGACGCCTGGCCCTTCCTCACACCGGTTAACCTCAAATCTGTCCCAGGGTACCGCAAAGTCATTAAAAAACCCATGGACTTCTCCACTATCCGTGAGAAACTTGTCAGCAGCCAGTAAGTGTCTCTCACTCGGTTTTGAAAAATGTGAAAAGGTAAAAATCTGGGAAGGTGGCACGAAATACTGGAAGATGAGAAGTGATTCAAATTAAATTCAAATAATTATAGGGTTTTTTTTATTATTAAAAGAAATACTTCTATCAATTGTATAAAACAAGGATGTATAGTTAAAAACATTTAATTTGAGCATTTTAAATGTATAAATAAATACACGCACAAATAAATAAATACACAAAAAGTCATAGTTAATGGTTTGTTAATAACAAGAATTTGACCTTAAAATAAAGTGTGACAGAAAAGGTTTTGTGATTCTTCGATAATGAGATGCAGATGCAGTAACTGTTTTTTTTTTTTCTCTCTGTTCTTTAGGTATCAGAATTTAGAAACGTTCATCATCGATGTCAACCTGGTGTTCGACAATTGTGAGAAGTTCAACGAGGACAACTCTGACATCGGCCGGGCCGGACACAACATGAGGAAGTTCTTTGAGAAGAGGTGGACTGAGCTGCTGAAGCAAACTAACTGAGGTGGTCTCGGACCACCAGGGGCTGTCCTTTCAAACCTGCAACCGGGGCTCTCTCTGCGACACAGAGCCTTCAGGACTGACCAATCCCACATCAACACCCAAAGAGACACAAGACAGCGGGTGTCTTTGTGCAATACCATTTCCTTCTAGAAAAGAGAAATCGCACTGAAATTTCAACCATCAGAGCTGTACTAAGGAGAAAAATCCCTTTCCACTACTTGTAAATATCATTTTATTTTGGTTTTGTATTTTTACTTTATCGTTAATATTATAGTGAATGTATTTAATTTTTTAAATGATTATTTATGAGTAAATAAAAGAAAGGTCCACTCTTCATTTTCTATGAAAAGGAAGAAACAGCAAAACTGCTTTAAATTTAACGGAATGTTTATTTGTTTGTGTTTTTCCTCTCCAAATATGAAACAAAGCCAAGAAAAAAAATAAACTGTTTACACTGTTCTGTGCCATGTGGCATCAGAGTATTCAACCCTCTGAACGTGAACTAACGGCATCACTGTACACACACACACACACACACACAGACAAGCAGGAGGCACCCATGTGTACATACTGTCTATTAATGTCAATATATTGAGTCTTGTTTGGAATGATGTGTACATATTGTTTCAGACATTGGATATTGTTTATGCCTTAGAACGTTTGTAGCAATTAATTTTAGTCTTAAAGTGATTAATAATATACATTTATTGTTTGTACAGTATATACATATCCTCTACAAAACACTGTGGTCTCCTTAATCTTAGTAGTGCCTGCCCTTCAGAACAGGGTATAGGGAAAATAATTTGTTCTTTTTTTGTTTGGTTTCGTTTTTTCCCTTTTTTTGTAAGGTTATCGTTTTCTTATATACAACACATCAAGGCCTCCACTCAAAGGCATACTGTACGAAACTCATACCTAACCCATAAGAAAGCTGTTGGAGTATTCTTCAGTATCCCTGGCCCCAGAGGCGCTCCGAGATGGACAGCAGGCGTCCTGTAAGCACCCGCGTGCGTCGAGGCCCACTGGAGGCAGCTAGAACAGAGTTTTTTTGTACCTGCGTCAGAGTACTTGAAGTTATTTTATTTAAAGATATTGTGGGAAACAAATGGTAGCGTTCTTTTTGTAGGAGCATTATTTTTCACTAGTGTGTGTGTGTGTATGTGAGAGTGCAAGAGTGTGTTTGTGCGAGTGTGTGGATGTTTGGCACGGACTTATTAAAAGGATGTTTTTAAATCCAGACAGTGTCTAATGTGTTATTTTATTCATTTTCCCGTGGGCAGTGGTCTCATTTTCTTTTCTTTTATGGGTCATGTTGTTAGTGAATTTTATTTATTTATTAATATTTAACAAAATTAATCAAATGCCAAGTTTTTAACCCTTATATAGGCAGCAAGAATTTTAAAAAAAGGTTGAAAACAAATGGCCTTTACCAAACTTTAGGACTAAAATATTTAAATAATTTAAGATCTAAATAAATATTTTTTATTTGTCTATTTTTATTTTATTTTATTTTATTGTTTGTATCTTTTCATGAAAAAAAAAAAATAAATATCAGATTTATGTAAAGGTCCTTCTTACCGAAACCTGCTTTCAGGTAAATATAGATAGTTGATGCCATACGCGTTGTTTTATATACATAGTCAAAGTGAAAAGTTGTTCCAAAACCTATATGTTCTTGTCCTAGCAACGTTTTTGACTTTAACGTCACTTAAAATGTTGATTAAACTACTGTGTGTGTGTATATATATTTATATTATATATATTTTTCTGGGGATGTTTATATATATATATATATATGTATGTGCATTTTAAAATGTTAATTTGTACATACAAATTAATATGGCTGAATATAACATAAGCAAAAAGCTACATTTATGGCAGTCTGATAAAGCGACAAAACAAATACAGCGCAGTAAACAAGAACCACGTGGACAAACTGGAAGTCACGTGACAGAACCAGGAAGCGTTCGCGAAAGGTATGTCACGTCTTACAGTTACCATACAAATATATTAAAATAAACACATTGAAATGTAATAGTAAATTATTTAACATGTTACTGCATAGGTCCATAATGCTGACTATAGTGACCAAATGTATTATAACACGTTTTTCGTCTGTTTAAACAACTTGCGACGCGCGTTTGTAATATCAAGCAGTTTGTCGTCTTTTGAATATTGTGTCAAACTCCAGCTTTTATTAGTGTTACACTAAACGTGAATTCTGCTGTTTAGTCCGTCATGGAAGACACTTCCTCTTCCTGTGTATTTAAAGGGACATAAACACAAACATGGTGTCTCTGATCTGCACCTTACAAAGTCATCGAGACGATGTGAACTGCTGCGCGTTCTCCGGCGCTCTGCTGGCCACCTGCTCCGCCGATAAGAGCATCTGCGTTTACTCCACACGAGACTTCAGCGAGCTGCCCTTCTCCCCGCTGTCCGGACACGGCTACGGGGTGCACTGCTGCTGCTTCAGCGCCTGCGGTCAGTACCTGGCCTCCTGCTCCACCGATGCCACCACAGTGGTGTGGTCGATGGACACCGGAGAGATCGAGGCTGTGCTGGAGCACCCGGGCCGGAGTCCGGTGAGAGTGTGCGCCTTCTCTCCAGACTCATCTTACCTAGTGTCTGGAGGCTCCGATGGGACCATCGCACTGTGGGACTTTACCTCCAGGACCCTGCGCAGGTACACCAGCTTCCTATTACTGATCGACATATTCAGTGAGCAGTGCTCCACTCGACTTATTTATAGATAAATACAGATTACAAAACAAAAACTAAACAAAACAGCTTCATAAGGCATAAAGCAGCTCTTTGAATAAGACAACCGTGCAAATATTCAGCTCAGTTTAATGTTGAACAATTGAGTTCAGTTCAAAAGTGTTCATGTTGCAAAATTCATCAATTATGAAACAAATCTGATTCAGCTGTCAAGCGATTCTACAGAAGACATCATCAGTAGTGTTGAGAGTTACACATTACTAAAGTGCTTCTGGGATTATTTTGGTGAAAGTAACTCGAATGCAAAAGTAGTGTAACATTACAATTCAGACACTTAATATTGCAATATAAGTAATTCAACCTTCAATTACAGTAACTTATAATATTTGATGTATTACATTACATATAAAATACATAATGCAACTTGCCATCATCATCCAGCTCAATTCCGTTCTTTTCGTTTAGTTTTTTCTTCCAATAATCAATATTTGTCAGTTCAATATTATTTCTAGGTTTATAAATATTATTTATAGTTAAAGGGGGACAATGTTTAAATTTGGAAATAAATGTATGTGGGATTAAATCAAGCAAAATAAATTCAAAACAACTAAAGAAATTAATCTACATAAATGCAGGGAAGACTAAATACAGAAGAAAAAAATGATGGGGATAATATATTAAAAATATAATCAGAGTGGAATTTAATTCAAAAACTTTTATCATGTAATATCTTTTTTTCGGAAAAGACTAAATACGGTAAAATGATATTAGAAAATACAAGGAGAGTGGAATTTAATTTGAAATCTTTTATCAAATAATATCTTTCTTTCTTTCTCTAATAAGTGCAGGTTTGGGCCAAGAAATGTTGAAAATGATGTGAATCAAAGCATTCCATTTGTATGATAGTGTTTGATTTAAGTCAGATTTGCTCTTCACCAGATGAAACTGTTTGACGGACACTTGTGTATGGTGCTGTTTAGGACAGGCGCAGTGACTGACACCAGTGTAGTGGCCTGCTCTTTCACTCCCTGCGGTCAGCTGTTCATCACCGGCTCCACATATGGTGACCTGCGGCTCTGGGACCTGAATATGAACCATCTCCATGCGGAGAAGAACGCCCATGACCTCGGGGTCTCCTGCTGTCAGTTTGCTCCCCAGATAATGAAGGGTACGAATGCTGGAATACAAGTTACAAAGCACTAGCTGGCTGTTTCTGATTAAGCTTAAGTAACATTTAGTGGCACTCAATCAATCAAACTTTTGAATGGTAGTAGCTACTTCCAAAGTGTAGCTTGACTACTTCAAAATAGCTTTTGTAACAATTCTTCGAATGACTTCTTAAGATAAGTCGCTTGTTTAATGAACAAAAGTAAACTATTAACTCTCTCTTTCACAGGCACAGATGGCTGTGTTCAGTTTCGGCTGGCCTCATGTGGACAGGACAGTCTGGTGAAGATATGGATTGTTTCTCTTTTGTCTTCTGCAGGTAGCTCCATCTGATGCCCGTCCAGCTGTGTCTTCTACGTGTTAGTGATTGATGATGTCTGTTGATCCACAGGCATTAAGATGCAGCTCGCTCACACTCTGACGAATCAGTCTGCTCCCGTTCTGTCCTGTGCTTACTCTGCTGACGGACAGATGTTGGTGTCAGGGTCAGTGATGCGCACACATTCCTGCATAATTCTGTACTTCAACTCAAAAAAAGTATTTATAGAGGAGTAGTTCACCAAAAATTCAAATTCTGTCATCATTTACTCATCCTTAAGTAGTTTCAAACCTGGATGAATTTCTTTGTTCTGCCGAACACAAAGGAAGATATTTTGAAGAAAGGTTGTAATCAGGCTGTTTTGGGTCACCATTGGCTTCCATGGTCATTTTTTTCCTACTATAGAAGTCAATGGTGACCCAAAACAGCCTGATTACAACCTTCCTTTTTGTTCGGCAAAAAAAAGAAATTCAAACAGGTTTGAAACTACTTAAGGATGAGTAAATGATGACAGAATTATCATTTTTGGGTGAACTATTACTAGCCTTACTTTGCTCTTAATGGCACTAAAAGGTGAATGTGGGCTCGATTCCATGGGAATGTATAAAGAGAATAAAATGCTTTGGATAAAAGCGTCTGCCAAATGCATTATCAATTGTGACTCCGGACCACAAAACCAGTCATAAGTATAATTAAAGATTGAAAATTAAGATTTATACATCATCTGAATGATGTATGGTTTGCTAGGATATGACAATATTTGGCTGAGATACAACTATTAGGATATCTGGAATCTAAGGGGGCAAAAAAAATCTAAATACTGAGAAAATCACCTTTAAAGTTGTCCAAATGAAGTTCTTAGCAATGCATGCTAATAATACATTTAAAGGAAGGAAATGTACAAAATATCTTAATGGAACATGATCTTTACTTGATGTTTATTTTATTTTTTTGTCATTTTGGCCCATATAATGTATTATTGGCTATTGCTACAAAAGTACCCCAGCGACTTGAGACTGGTTTTGTGGTCCAAATAATGTAGATGTATTTTGATCCACTGGGTGGTGCTGTGTAATCACAGACAGCAGCAGAGCAGTGTGAAGAGCGTCAAGATCGATTTTCTAATAATCTCTGCTGAATCTGATTGTTCATCCACAGTGTGTCAGACTCAGCAGACAGACAGGCTCAGTTTTACTGCACAGGAAGGCCTCAGAGGCTCGTCTGACTCATGCCTTTTAAATGTCACTCTCTCTTTTCCCACAGATCGCTGGATAAGACGGTGACGGTGTATCAAGCTGTGAGTCTCTTTCATATTCATCATATTTCTGTCTAACCAATAAAAATAATCGATGATTGACAGCATGGACACGGTTTATAATAACTAGTTGCTCTTTGCAGAACGAAGGTGTCTTACTCTACACACTTAACCAGCATGACAGGTGAGCTGTGAGTCATGATCTGTGAGGTCTGAACTCTCAGTGTAAGTTGTTGAACCCTGTCGATTGGTCTTCCTGTTGAGCAGGTATGTGACGGCCTGTGCCTTTTCCCCCACTGCCCTTCTTATTGCCACTGGCTCCATGGACAAAACTGTCAATATTTGGAGGGTAGAGGATGGGAGCGGTGCTCAGGGTGGGTTTCTATTCAAACTGCATTACAAAGTAATATTTACAATGAATATGAGGCATTCCTGCTATTCAATAACCTCAAAAATGTTTCTTTAAAAGGGTAACTCTTTCATATATATATATATATATATATATATATATATATATACACGGTGGGCACGAAAAAGTATTCAGACCCCCTTAAATTTTTCACTCTTTGTTATATTGCAGCCATTTGCTAAAATCATTTAAGTTCATTTTCCCCCCTCATTAATGTACAAACAGCACCCCATATTGACAGAAAAACATAGACATTTTTGAAGATTTATTAAAAAAGAAAAACTGAAATATCACATGGTCCTAAGGATTCTATATAAGACCTTACAGCTCACAATGCATGTCAGAGCAAATGAGAATCATGAGGTCAGAGGAAAAATGTCAACAATTCTGTGTTTTTCTGTTAATATGGGGTGCTGTGTGTACAGTGAGAAAAAAAAAAATTAATGATTTTCCCAAATAGCTGCAATATAACAAAGAGTAAAAAATATAGGGGGGTCTAAATACTTTCTGTACCCACTGTATGTATATACATATATGTGTGTGTGTGTGTGTGTGTGTGTATGCTCTGCTCAGGCACACAAATTACATCAGCTTTATTTTTACAGAATTGTCTAGATTTATAAAATGATCTGAAACAGAATAGAATGTTGCTAATACTTTCCCCAAAATTATGCCACTTCCTGTCATTAAGGAACTGTCTATTGTTAAAATAATTTATCAGAAGACTAATAGGGTGGTAAATAAAATTGAGGACAAAGAGGAAACTTAATAAATCATTACCAATTAAATGTTTTTGATCAGAAGAAAAAAAATTCAAGGGGAATTGAAGCTATTTAGACACCACAACATTCTGCTAAATGTCGTCTTTTATGCTCAACATAATTTGTTCTCATTAGTAAATGATGAGAAACTTAATTTTGGGGTGGACAATAGCTATATAATGATTTTTTTAATAATATTTTATATGGTATATTAAACCATGTGTGATGATAGAAGGGATATACAGTGCCCTCCACTAATATTGGCACCCTTGATAAATCTGAGCAAAGGTGGCTGTGAAAATAAATCTGCATTGTTTATCCTTTTGATCTTTCATTCAAAAAATGCACCAAATTCTAACCTATCATTGAAGTAAACCGATTGAAAACAGGGAGAAAAACTCATGATGAAATTTATGTTTTTCTCCCAATACATGTGGACCACAGTTATTGGCACCTAATTATTGCTATGTCGTTTTCCCAAGATCAACAGCTCTGAGTTTTCTCCTGTAACACCTGAAGAGTTTGGAGAACAATTGATAAGAGAAAAAGACCATTCCTTCATCCAGAATCACTCCAGAGCCTTTAGATTACCAGCTCCATGTTAGTTCTCCTCTTTAGTTCACCTCACTCAGGGTTCAGGTCAGAGGACTGGGACAGACATGGCAAAAGCTTCATTTTGTGCTCAGTGACTAATTCTTGTTTATTTTGATGTTTGTTTTGGATTATTGTCCCAATGGAAGACCAACCCATGGCCCACTATAAGATTTCTAAAAGAGTCAGTGAATTATTGATTTTGTATCTGTTGGTATTTGATAGAATCCATGTTCCCATGTGTCTAAACAAGATGTTCAGGACCTCCAGCAGAAATATAGACCCACAACATCAAAAACACAGCAGTATATTTCATTGTACACATGGAGTACTTTATATCCCTGTGTTCATCAAACCCATCTTGAGTGAATGCTGCTAAAAACAATTTTTTTAGATTCATCTGATCAAAGAAGCCAGTCCCATTTGTAGTTCCAGTCGTGTCTGACAACTGAACATGCTGGAGATTGTTTTTGAATGAGCGAGGAGAATTCTTCTTAAACCCTCCTGAACAACATGTGCTGATGTAGGGGCTGTTTGACTATTTTTTTAAGGGTTTTCTGACCCTGAGACTATTTTCTGTACTTCTCCAGCTGGAGTGCATGTTCAAAATTGTGAATATGAACGAGAATAAACTTCAGAGATATTTTACCCCTAAAAATTTCTAAGAGTGCCAATAATTGTGGCTAACATGTATTTCATTTCATCACAAGAATGTCTCCCTATTTTCATTTGTTTTACTTCAATGGTAGGTTAGAATAGTGTGTATTTTTTGAATGAAAGATCAAAAGGATAAACAATGCAGCTTTATTTTCACAGCCACCTTTGCTCAGATTTACAAAAAGTGCCAATATTAGTGGAGGGCACTGTATGTATATAATTATAATTGTCTAATTCTTAAAAAAAAACATGCAAATTGATTTCAGTTGTCTTTCTAAAAGCCCTTTTAATATCATTTAGCTCCTCCCCTGTGCAGTACTTCAGCAATAGTGAATGCTGTCACTGTGTGACACTCCACTGCTGTGAAGAAGAGGCACAGACAGCTTGGAAACATTTACTTTCTCACAGAATTGAATCATGTTTTAGGAAGAATACTTTCCTTCCAATAAGACCAAAGGTTACTGAAAGAGGTAAGCTAATGATATTGCATATATCATTTTTAAAACATTTTTATTAATTTTTAAATTCTAGTTCTCACTTAAAATTCAACTATGACTTTTGAAACGATACATACTGAAAATATTAAGATATTTAGACTTGTTTTGCTAATAATATGTGTTTTATACAAGTCAATTTTGTCTTGCTACACCAGCAGCTTTTTTTTTCTTACTCTCCATCAAATTGTTAAAGTATAAACTAGACACCAATAAAGACAGGATTTCTGCAGTGTAACAGGTGAATAATATTAAAGAAGCTTTAATTATTTATCATGATGGCATGGGGGTATAGAAATACTTCCAGACCTAATGTTATCATTTAAATGCAAGTTAACATATGTATTTAAAAAAAAAAAAAATTGTATTTCAGGTTATTATCAGCATGGTGACACATGCCAGTCTAGTGGCAGAAGGTAACAGGACCGATGAGGTTGCTGAACTTATCTTGTGCAGTAATGAAGCAAATATTTATGATTGCAATCAGTCAGATCCCATGCGATCTAAAAGCCCAATCCCACTGACGGACGCCTGGCTGGTGCCAGTGTTTTTTACCCTCATTATGTTTGTAGGTTTGGTGGGTAACTCATTGGTCATCTATGTAGTCGTCAAACAACAGCAGATGAAAACTGTTACAAACCTCTACATAGGTATCAAAGATTCCTTGTTTCTTCAGATATCATATTTACTTACTTGACGTTGTTTTAGTGAACAGTCTTTGTTTCTCTTCAGTTAATCTTGCCACCACAGATATACTTTTCCTGGTCTGTTGTGTTCCTTTCACTGCCACTTTGTACAGTCTTCCCAGCTGGATCTTTGGGGACTTCATGTGTCGACTGGTCAATTACCTGCAACAGGTGACAGCATTTTTACTCTCCATTATGTTTCCGTAAAGGAGAAAGGCAAAATGTCATGCATGAAATGTCATAGTTTAAGTAAAAACAAGATGATTTACTGCAGACATAAAAATACTGATTCACCCCACACACTTAATGAAGGAAAACAAATGATTATAAACCTAAGAGGTGGATTTTCAGAACTCAGTTAATATTAATGGTAATGTTAAAAACATCTAGTAGTTCAGAAATCATCATTTTATGTTCAGAATTATATTAATGTGAGTTAAGAGTTGTCTGTTTACAATTGAGACCAATTACTATGAAACACAATATATATATATATATTTCTTCCAAAATTATCATTCATTTGAAGCAAAGTATTTAACCACCAAACTTTGTATGGGTAGATGTCATATGAGAATTTTAAAATCTTATTTCATTATTTTTTTAAATAAAATATGGAAGATATGCTAAGAAAACTGTTAAGAATACAGAGTAAGGGTGTAACTAGGGATGTCCCGATCTGGATCGGCCGATATGCTTTGCACGTTTTGTCGGTAAACCCGGTCCTGTAATCAGTGGTAAATGTCATCAGGTGAGTGATTTCACATTCAGCCGTATATAGCCTACTGCACACAGCCGTTGTTCACTGGCGACCTGCGCAAATCCATGTTGATAATGAACATGGATTCACGGACCTGGGGCCTGTTCCATAAAACAAGTTTACCAAATAAGCCAGGTTTATTTCAGTTAGTCTGACTTAATATCATTTCATTTGGATTAAAATAAGTCAGACTAATTAAAACAAGCCTGGCTTATTCGGTAAACTTGTTTTATGGAACAGGCCCCTGATGGCATTTACCGCTGATTA
>JAUCMU010000104.1:4994839-5037548 GCA_032275025.1 Enteromius treurensis
ATATATATATGTGTGTGTGTGTGTGTGTGTGTGTGTGTGTATATATATATGTGTGTGTATGTATATATATATATATATATATATATTTATTTTTTAAAGAAAAAAAGAAAAATGGCAATTAATGGATTCACCTATCAAGATAAAATTATTGGATCAGCTAAAATATAACCTTTTCTTCAAAATATGAATGTTTAACCTTATTTGTTATGAGTTATTTGTCTTTGCTCTCTTTCTGAATTAGGATGTTGTTACATCAGAATTCAAAACACTATTTAAATATTATGCACATTTGACTAAAATCATATCTGA
The DNA here is from genome assembly GCA_032275025.1 of Enteromius treurensis. Classification (NCBI taxonomy): domain Eukaryota; kingdom Metazoa; phylum Chordata; class Actinopteri; order Cypriniformes; family Cyprinidae; genus Enteromius; species Enteromius treurensis. The sequence goes on from JAUCMU010000104.1 coordinate 4,995,149, forward strand.
ACCTACTGATTGTTTTGGATAATCTTTGTCTTATCAGTTATTAGAAGTTAAAAAATAATTGCAACTCTTAAAAGAAGTAAACTCAACCTAACAATATGAACTAGTTAAATAGTTGAACTAGTGAATATAATGAATAGCAAATTAAAATTTTCATGTTAGTAACATGAAAATAATTACAGTACTAGTTAATCTGATGTGGATTCTGGCCCTATTGTCTGGTGCAGGTCGTGAAGAGGTTGAAACACCAATTCCTGTAGTCTGTGGAGAAGTGCGTGGATGCTTGTGAGGGAGAGATATGCTTTATATGTCACAGGGCTTTACTGTGTTATGCTTCAGACATTTTCATATTAAGGATTGAAGAAGATCAAGGTGCATACATGAATTTATAGGACAAACATTCATTTCAGTATTGAGGGATAAGAGAAGAGAGCGTATGCTGGCGGGCAGATTCCTCTTTTTGTAATAAATTTGAAAGATTGGATAATCTTGGATTTGGCATGGGAATGAAGTCAGGATAGCCGTACTGAAGTGTGTGCCTTTGTCTTTCAGGGTGGTTTATTACAGTTTGACAGTGCACAGCACCAACCTGTTTAATGGCAGATCCTTAGTAATGCATTCTAACGGTCCAGTAAACACAGATTAGAGGTTTGCTGCTAATTTTTAGCAACCCAAATCACTCTCTGTAAATTAATTAAATCAAAAATCCACTCACTTTCTGTTCATGTCCTGTGATGAAGAACTCTCAACTTGATTCCTTCCTCATAGCTCTCTGTAAACACAATAAACATATTCATTTTCCCAAGGATGTTCTTCCTGTGGACCAGTTTTAGTTTGAGATCGCACACATACACAAGCTAGAATTAAGGATAGAATTTTTTGTTCATGAAATACTTTTTAATGAAATACTTTAGCATAGAGTGTTATATATGAAGGAAATGAAAGGCATGTCAATGCATAACCATTGCATGTATTTACTTAACAAGAATTAGGATAAAAAGAAACAAATCTAAAAGAATTGCAAGATTTATTATACAAACTCTATATGGTGATCAATAACAATGATTTCTGACATCATAAAAAACACCCCCTCTGCCTATTGCAGAACCATTATACCTCCAGACACAACACCCAGCACTTAGCATTTACAGTCCCATGGCTGTCTGGCTCAATAATGGCTATTGATTTATCCGAGATCAATGGTGAAGAAGTGCACCGGCTTGTTTCTATAAAATGTCTACATTTCCATTAAAATATTAAAACTTTGCTTATCAGTGGTGTTTATACTTTGGCTTATGGATCTGAACCAACCAATCAGATATACCTTTCCTGGACATGAAATGTGTGTTGTTCAAGAGCCAAACCTATATCTAGAGATCAGAAAATAACTTGGGTCTTTTTGACTGTTATTTAATGATTTATTTTTTAGATATTGTGAGGACATTTCTGCATTGATTGATGGTTTTTTTGTTTTGTTTTGTTTTTATATTTGTAGACAACATTGAACCAAACCACCTTTTTTTAAACTCAAAAAATGTACTTTTGCTTTTTTTTAGATCTCTATTCCACTATGAGAAGTGTTAATTGTCAGACTTGACAGCTCTGTTTCGACTCTTTGACGCTTAAATGATAACCGCCTACTCTTGTGTACTGGAGAATGAATGTGGAATGTAACTGTGGGAATTTCAAAATTTTGCCTCTTTTTATCTAAAACACACAAAAATCCAAATGCAAAATGCACACGAAATGCAAAATGCCTCAAATCTCTTGCAAAATGAACCACTACATTCAAAATATCACAAACACATCTCACAAGCAAACATTTGCAAGTGTTTTATGAATTAATGTGTGGTTCTGGTGTTTGAGTGTCAGGTTTCAGAAACTGTGTGACAGTAAAGATTTTGTGTATAAACTGTAAATTACTAAACAGAACTAAGAGAGTGAGAGAGATACTGTAGGGGTGCAGTTAGATTGCAATCTGTTCCTATTAGACAAATAAAGGAAACTCCATTACACTAAGACCTCTGTTTATTCACTGAATCAGAGGAATTTATAGTGATGGCTATTGGCTAGTGCCTTTGACACTAATCTAGTTGTTTCACACCAAATGATAACAACAGTATCGACAAGTTTTTCTTTACTACTTTCTGATTCAGCAGTAAAACGTGCTGTAGAGAGGAGAGGGCATTTTCAAGTGAGAAGGTTCAAGCCTGAATGGATTTTAAGAGAGTTTGTTGCTCAGTTGGATCATTCAGATGCCACCATTCTTTGAAATGGTGGTGTTATGTTAGAACTAACCCATTTGGTCTGTGGCGGTGCAAAACTTCAAGTAATTCAATAATCCATCCATGCAGTGGACAGTTGAACGGTAGAACAGAAATGTGCATATATCCTCCCTTCAACAACAACCGTTCATACCTGATAACTGCCACCTCAAGTCGACATCACAGCCCCATTACAAAAAAGCACTTATTGTATTGGCATAGCAACATGATTGTTATGGTTACATAACTTGTCAGTGTGCCCAAGATGCTATGATGATTGTCTTTGTCTCTCAGTTTTCTTCACAAACATGTCAAGCCTCAAATCTGTTTTTTCCACTATATTTCGGCACTTAGTAGACCTCTTTTCCAATTAGCAAGTTGGAATTAAAATTTAATTAGCCACACCTACATGATGTTGAATTGGAATTTCAATCAGAAAAGAGAAATGCACTGCAATTTAAATTCAAATATATTCAATCAGAAAGCACTGTGATTTATGCAACTTTTAAAATAATTAATTTGTAAATATTTGTAAAATATGTAAAATGGTCTTACTTATGTAATTAATTTCTATAGGTGTCATTTTGAAACACTGATTATTAAAATCGTCCAGTTTATGTTTATACGCTTTACGTTTACTCCATTTTTAATATAGAAATTAAAATTCTAATTTAGATTAGAATTCTGTATTCTGTTTACTTTAAAATGTAAATTATTAATAAGAAGCTATTTTAATTTTTTTTAAAGAAGGAATCGTTGATTAAATATAATCGCTTAGTATTTAAATTCCAATAATTCAATTTAAAATTAAAAACTAAATTCTTTGTTCAATTTTCTACATTCAGTTTTAAAATAAATGGAATTTAAAAGAATTGTTAATTTAATTCTAAACGATGCACAACCATTTCCTGCAAATGTAATCTGGTTTTGTATTCCACAAAACCAGTTTGGTAGAACATCTGTGATGGTCCAACCGCAGGGCTTCTCATCTCTCTATCCACTTACAGTGACATCACCCTGAGAGTCCGATTGATGTCACATTAAAATGACATTTGATTCCGAAGTACACTTTTGGGATATGGCTCTCAGTTGATACTTTTCTCTGTCTCCTTGAGCTGAGTTGAGCCTGGAGCACTATCAGCTGGATCTTGCTCCCCAGTATGTGATTTTATTGTTTAACTGTTTTAGTGGACTTCATGAGCATCATGCAACAAATGCTTGTTGAAAGCGAAGCATCAGGTGAATGATTAAGAGATGAAGCCTTTGGTGTCAAATTGAGTTGTCTCAGCGGGAGAGTGATTATGGTGGAGGGGGAACCATGTGGAACTGCCCCAACATTTACAAATAAAGCAGCCCCATTCAGTAGTATGGGACAAAAGAGACAAGCTTCCTCTGATCGTGAGGCTCTGTTACAGTGGTGTGACCCCAGCCGTGTCCCACAACGGGAGGCAAGGGATAAAAGGCTGGAGGAGACAAAGAGGCGACTGCAATACGGGTGGTGTGCTGCAGGCTTCACCGCTTACTGAGAAGCCCCTGAAAACCTCAAGGGCCTCCAGTGACAGGCATGAGGGTACAATAGAGAGGCCTGGAAAGGGGAGGCTCAGATTTGGGTAGGGTAAGCTGCATCTGGGATCTATAGTCTGACCGTCTGAAGCACTGACAAGCTTCTTACCATCACATGAGTGGATAGTTTTGGCAAGCATAAATGGAAGCTCAAAAATATTATTCTTTTTTTGTCAGGAAGCTCTATCAGTGTCAAAAGTAAGCTAACAGTATGGAAGCCCGTTTTCACTGTGGAATAAAAAAAAAAAGTGACTCGTTCTAACAAATCTGTCTTTTTTTTCGTGTTAGATTTTTTCTTTCTGAAACAAAAAACATCTTCTTAAACTTTCAGTTCAGAGTTAAGTGACCATTAATGATTGATGCTACTCATAGTGTTTTCACACACACACTAAACAAAAAAACTAAAAGTGTTTATGTGTGTGTGGAGGGGGGTGGGGTGCTTTAGGGTGTAAAATGAGCATGGCTTTCATTTATAGTGATGTATGTGACCACAGGGATTTTACATTGTTGTCCTCACCGCTTCTGTTTGTCAGATGATACAGACATCAATCTTCAATGTAAATCTGACTCAAACACACATGCTACAATACATAAATACATATATATATGAGAACCCCATAATTTAAGAAAATAAGCTTGTGAAAATCCCGGGCAAAAATAGTACATGAACAGTCAAGGTCTAGCACAAATGTCATAAGTTAAATTTCCTGGAAGAGGTAACCCAGTGTTCATCATAATACTAAATAAATTAAGTATTTTACATCTGAGAATGAAATGCAGTTCCACGTTGCTCTAGGGAAACTGTTCCTCCAGTTAGTGTGTTATTAGGTGCTGAATGAAAAGTGTCAGTCAAATGTCTCATAACTCATCAGGAAAACCTGCTCTTTGTGTCCCTTAACTGAAACTTTCTGAAAAATCTAAATTTTTCAAGTTTACCAACATATCCATCTGCAACTGTAAATGAAGTTAATTTCAGCACTGAATTTACATTGAAGGGGTCATCTGGTGCCACATGCACTTTTACAAAATGTTTGGAATGAACTGTGTGTTGGGAGTGTGTGTACACAACCACCCTACAATGATAAAGATCCACCAGTAGTTTTCTTTTAATGTAATAAAAATAAGTTGCCCCTTCTGAAATCAAGCCATTCTCAAATGCATGTCGGCGTGGCGTCACTCCGACACAGCCACTCCCACAATAGTTGATTGACAGCAGCGTGTCACTGATGCTGCATCTGAAATCACTTACTTCCCTACTATATAGTACACGAAAAACAGCATGCGAGGCAAGTAGTATGTCTGAATTCATAGTATTCGAAATCCAGTAGGCGAGAAGTACCCGGATGACCTACTGCTTCCGGCCGAATTCTATAGTAGGCTTATTATTGACACTTTCCTATCCCATGAGACTTCGGGAGAGGAGGCATCATATTCTAAAAATGGCGGAAAGTTGAGACGCGGCTCATTTCAAGTGTAAGTACCTCAGGGGGAAAAAAAAAACATTTTTTATTGTGATTAAATTACATTTGTTTAACACAATCTAAAAAAACGGATGACTTATTTAAAGTTTACATTTTCGTGCTGTTGTGACGACTCGCATGACACGTGACAACATCAATATGGCGGATGTAGTACGTCCAAATTCCATTCATACTACCCGCATTCATACTATATAGAGCATACTTTTTTTTAACGGTTGGGTAGTACGTTCAGTCTTAAATGTAGTACCTACTTAAGCAGTATGCGATTAAACTAAAGCAATTTCAGCAACATGTCATGCTATCATATATATGTCATGTTATAATATACATATTGTTTGTATTTCGCTATAAAACTGGCAGATTATGAAAGCTGAGAATATCTCCGGGTGCTCCCAAACTAGGCCAACTTTAATCTCGTAGTATTTCGACTTTATGGACTTTTAAGGAGGCAGTGGATAGATTTCAACAGAAAAACAAAGCTACAATTGCAAACCACTCATGGCAGGCAAGAACCAGAAATAGTTCATATTTCTAACTATGAACTGTATTTATAATGTACCTGATTGTACCATGGCTTGAGGGTGGGTAAATCATAGGATAATTTCCCTTTTGGGGTAAACTACCCCTCTAGATCTTTGATCCTTTTAAATCTTTATGATTAATGCTACCCATTAGAGAAATGGAGAAACATTAGAGAAACTAAACAGAAGTCTTAAACTGGGGTTTATTGTATATTTTGCTGAAATATTCAAATACAATACGTAACAGCCCTATACATGAAATTAATTGCAAATAATGTACATGAAATAACATCTATGTCCTCATAGACACCTGAATATGGTTCACCAAAACATGCATGTAAACCTGGTCTCCTTGATACAGTTCATATCAATCTCACCATCATAGTGGTATTTCATAATATATAGCTGTGCAAAAATAACTAATATATAAAATATAATATTGTTTTAATCAGACAACCAAGCCATAAATAAATTAGTCCAAACAGTGAGCAGTTCATGAAGAAATCCAACACGTTTCTCCTTACACACACACACAAACAAACAGACTCACCACCATTCAAACAGGAAATGCTTTTGAATACACACAGGACCGGTCCACAATCCTACTGTAAGAGACAGTGTTTCATCTTGGTAGACGTCCTATGTCCTTACTGAAGCCTAAAGCCAGGTCAGGTATTTTAATACATTATAAATAAAACATCGGTATCGTTTCTCAGCTCTCTTTTAATGTGCAGATGCAGCGTTGCGCATTTAAAATGTGCTTAAATACCTCGGAAGCTGTAGTTGTAAACAGAAATGCAAGGCAATCTTTTACTTGTGTGCGCATACACAAAATGCTTTAAATTTTGTCTTTAAAATGGGACATTGGGATTTTTGCTGATGAAAACCACAGCTCCTATATTAAAGACTGTAAATAACTTGTGCTTAACGTAAAGTGTGAGTTCGTAGCTACACGTTGGACTCAATAAAGGAGCGCTTAGGTTTGATGGAGCTGATCAGGATGGGGTTGTCCCGGGCCAGGCTGGCCTGCTTGTGCTTTGAGTCATTGTAGTGCTGCTGGATGGGGTTACTGTCCTTGTATCCAGATCCAGGATGAAACTTGTCTGGGTGAAACTCGGGTGTATGTGTGCTATTATGGATGGGCTCCTGATAAGCGCTCGTTTTAGTGTATTGGAGGTCGCTGCTCAGTCCCTGCGAGTGTGTGTTCATGACAACACCTACACTGTGACCTACAAGGCCTTCTGGCACAAGTCCTTGCCAGCCGTAGCCGGACACCAGGTTGCCATGATGACCTTGCTGCTGCTGGAAACGTGCAGTCTTGTCAATGACGCCCATAAATGGGCGTGGCTTATGATCCGATTGCCTCGAGCTGCTGTCAGCACTCGCCACAGAATTGCGCATGCGGCTGGTTTCCGCCAGGTTTGCACTGGAGGAGCTGGACACTCTCACACTGCTGCTCCTGCAGAATTCTCCCCTTGGTTCAACGCTGCCTTCGCCCTTCTCTGCATGACAAAACTGAATGCTGCTCTCTCTGGTCCCACCGAGCGGACTCCTCTCAACACCACCAATGTCAATGCAGGGCCCTGCGCGAAGTGAGGCGGGCCGGTGGCGGCTGGGCATGGGGCTGGACCCGGCGCTCTGGGGCGTCCTGCCCTCGGCATGAAGCGAGCTGCTGTACTCTCGGTTTTTCATGCTTTGAGCCTGTCTGGACGGAAGACGCCTGTGGGTGGCCCGTCCGAGGGCAGCAGTGGAGACAGCAGACTGGGCATCCGATAAGGCCAGGCCAAGAGAATCAGGCAAGGTGCGGCTTTGATGCCAGCTCTCCTTCCTCTTCTCCTGCCTTGAGGATTCTTGCTCACGCCTCTCCTCCTCCTCATCTGCCTGCAACATGTTTATGCTGAGGCTGTCTGGGCTTTTCTCCAAACTCTCAATGTCCTGATCATCATCGTCGTCATCGTCATCTTCTCCCTCATCGTTGTCTTCCTCATGGTGTGAGGGGTTTGGGTGTTTAGAACCCTGTCGCTGCAGGTGTTGGCACTCTTCCTCCACGCGTGCCAGCAGACGTCTGATCTCTCTGTTACTGGGGCACAGACGTGCCGCTTCGTAAAGATCAGCCAGCGCAGCTGCAAACTGTCTGAAAGAGCGAAAAACAGAGGAACTGGTAAATAATTAAATTATAATAAATTATAATTAATTATAAACTACATTCAGTATGTGGTATAGATACATGCACTCTCTTTTTGAACCTAGTAAGCTGCCTCACTGTCTACTTCCTACACAGGAAGCAACCTACATTAAACAGGAACTGGAACCACAATGGAACCTTATAAATGTCTAATGTATGACTTCTTCATAGGCAGAGGCTTTGAAACGACTGGTTAACCATAAGACCCTGTAGATATGAAAATCACTTTTTCATGGGCTGTTTTAATGCATTTTGGAGCTATAAATGGTATAAAAGTGTGATTGAGCTATGTGCTTCGTTGACTTGCACAGTCAGACAAACCATGTGCATGACAAAACAGATTTAGGAGAGCTTTACTTGAGTGAATTGTATAAGTCTGTTCCGCTGTGCGACTAAGTGCATGAAGATTCCCAGTTTGTTCTGATGTATGTGTTGCTCTTAGCTTTCAGAAAAATGTTGCAGCTGTAAGTGCTGGATAATTGAAAAAATATAAGTGATTAACAAATAGGTTATAACCCTAGTAAAGCTTTTTTTTTATGTAAAAATGTAATGTTTATGTAATGTAAAAACAATAAATAAATTTTATTGTATGAAAAACATTTGTCATTAATTACTTACCCTCATGTCATTCTATACCATAAGACATTTATACATCTTTGGAACACATATTTGATCCGAGAACTTTCTGACCCGGCATAGACAGCAAGACAAGGTAGTAATTACATTGTTAAAATATTCCATGTGACATCAGTGGCTCAACTGCATTAGCACACTTTTTTGTGCACAACATAACCCATAAATGACTTTCTGAATGAATTTCTTTCTCTTTTTTTTCCTCTGTGTCAGTCTTCGATGTGCATTCATGACAACATGTACACGCGAGGCTTCTGATGCATGAGTTATTTTTGCTTTCTTTAAGCACAAAAGCTTCTTAACATTAAGGTTGGACCACTGATGTCACATGGAGTATTTTAACCTTACTACCTTAAGATTTCATCCCAACCTCTCAATTTGTTGAGGTTTTGGAAAGACGTGAGGGTGAATAATTGACAAAAGAATTTTAATTTTGGGATGAACTATCCCTTTAGTGTTAGATTAAGCTACTGGGCACACTATCTTTTCAAAATATTTTGTTCAAAAAAACAGAAATACATATTAACAGTCATACACACATTTCAATTTTGATTACCTGGTAATCAGGGATGTTTTGACAAGACGGCTCAAACAACTGAAGTACTGTAATTCTATCTTATCAGAAACAATTCACATGTTCCAAACCAGCATGAAGGTTCTTTACCTGCTACTCCTTTTGGCTCTGGCACGTGCATAAAATGCTTCATAGGACTTAGGTTTGAGCTCGAGAGCCTTGGTGGCGAACTCCTCAGCCATTCCAAAATCCTGTCAAGAACAATTGTGAAAGGAAGAAGCGAGATTTTGAGTGACAGAAAGAAGGAACTGGGGGGGGATGAAAACCAAATATCAATCACGCAAGTTTAATGCTTTGTCTTAACTAGGCCCATGAGAGCAGATAGTGCACTCATGGCAGCACTGCTGCATCCTGGCAGGGACGCTTGCATCCTAAGGAGCTAAATTTACTTGCTCACATTCTACCTCAGTCCTTCATTCTGCTCTGGTGCGTGAATCTGTAATCAGGAGACTCTTGTCCTTGAGTCTGAGGTCAGAGTTTCAATGAAGAGCCATAACTGTAAGCCCTAATGATGCACTTTAAATGTTTAATAGTGGCAGATCCTATTAAAATAACCATTCGAATTTCAGGTTACCGGTGTAATTAGGAAACGCATAGCAAGACACATAGTGACTCTCTCTTTATCTCTCTCTCACGTTCACGTAATCTTCTGCCTAATTGCACTCAAAACACTTCTACAAACAGCCTGTGAGGCTCATCTCCTGAACCTAGACAAACCATTACAATTATCCTGGAGGAGAAAATGAGTGTGCATGTGATCAATATGAAATGCTGCCGTTGAATATAATTCTATTTGGAAGGCACATAGAGATGTACTGTCATCCAACAATCGTTATGGTGAAGCCTTAACGATTGACACCCCCACTGCTGGAAGACGGGGTTTAGATTCATGTAAACATGACGCGATGCTCAGACGTAGCATATACATTTGATTTTATTTAATAGTTTATATACCTTTATTAATTCGCTTAAAAAGAAGACCCACGACGACCGCAGCAGTATGGTGTTATATTTATTTGCTTGCTACCTTTGGCTTGGAAAACTTGCATCTGATGTTTTTCTATGTCGCTTTTAACTCTGGGTCGTTCACACAAGGTATATTGTAGGAATTAATTGCTTTCGCTGAACTTTTAAAGTCTCTCCACTAGCGATCGTACAGGAGCGGATATGTGGCAGCTCAGCTATATATATAGTGACTGGAGACATTGCTCCCTTGCCTGACCTCGGTTGAATGACAAACAATCCTGGAAAAAAATTCTGCGTCAAAGGAGGGGGAGTTTCAGAACACAGCCACCGTGTGTAGCCGCCTCGGACCAATGGTAGATCATAGGTGTTTAGAAGCTAAAAATGAGCTCCCCAAAAAATGTGCTTTGGTCAGCCAAAACTGCCAAAACAAACTTTGTTCTGAACTGATTTTGTTCAAAATGAAGTCATTTCAGTTCGTTCTTCGATTTCATTTGAAGTAAATCGGGGCCTTAACCTCTATCCACTGAAGTTGCAGATATAGTTTGGTGGACATACATTGGTTTTGCGGCGGCAGCGGGACAGGTTGAGATACAGGGAAACCCGGAGCTCCCTGAATGCCTTCAGGTCTTCCCCGAAACCTTCCCTCGGAAACTTCCTCAGTGCATACTGATACCTCTGAGCGGCTTCCTTCATCTTCCCTTTCTGAGAAAGAAGGAGAGAAAGAATACGCTGAATGTGTATGGCTCAGTACCATGGTTGGATCACCGCGGTTTTGGTTTATGTAAAGCAAATCTAGCATTTGTTATATAAAATAGTAGCCAAAACACTTCATACATTTTGTTTCTGGTTTTGAATCTACAGACCTTATAAAGCAGGTTTCCCTCCTCCATGAGTCTCTGCAGAAGTATAATGAGGATGTCGGGTTTGGAGGTGGCCATGGCCCAGGCAGCGTTACCTTCAAGAGAGAAAGAGAGACGTCAGTACTGGCAGCCAATAACACACAGACCGACTCAGAGTATGACTTTCCTAATGCTTGTACCTGATCGTTCATAAGGAGATGTTCTGTAGCCTTTAGCAGTGATAGTGACAGCAGAACAGAAAGAAAGAAAAAGAAAAAAAAGAGAAATAAAGCATAAAGAACAAATGCAAGGAAAACTCAAGAAGAATAGATGTGTATTGGAATTTGGAAGAAATATCAACTACCATTCGAAATTTGGGGTTGGTGCAATGTTTTTGAAGAAATTTTGCTATGCTGAGTTCATTTGATAAAATATTTCAGAGTCGTACTATTTTAGCTGTATGTTTAATGAACAGATATTTATTCCTGTGATGGCAAAGCTGATTTTTAGCAGACATTACTCCAGTCTTCAGTATCACAAGAACCTTCAGAAATAATTCTTATGCTGATTACTATCAGGACTAAAAGGGTTGTGCTGCTTAATCCTTTGAAGAAAAGGTTTTTTTAAAGATTCTTTGATGACCAATTCATTTAACATTTATTCAAACTTTTTTTTTACATTTTACTAACCCCAAACCATGTAATGGTAGTGTGTTTACAGAAGGAAATAAGTGATAAGATATGATAAACTATTTTCACAATATATAATCAGATACACAATACATTATTTTTAAAATTTAATCACTACATAAAATTAAAAAAACAGTACAAAGCATATCCATCATGTACTATCCTTCCACTAAACTATGTCATTAATAATGTGTAATCTATGGCTTATAGTTACACAGCTACAAGACAAACTGGTGGTTTGCATAACAGTTGTGACTATATCAGGTATTTTAGAACAGCTAAAATGTTGTATAAACCAATCAGCATGCAGGACTGGAATTGTCCATTTATAATAATGAAAAAAATTATTTCACTGCAGAAGTGCTACTTCAGACTTACTTTAAGACGGCTATAGTAACTTACATATAAAAGTATTCATTGGCAGACTTTCTAAAACAGAAAACCTCTTGAGATGGTTTGGATAAGAGTTTGACATTATAAAAAATGGAAACTAGATATTTGGCTTGTTCGGCAGTATTATTTGAGTAGCTAGGGGAAATGAGCAAGCAAAAAATTGCTAACCTCTACATTGCTCCTTTCTAGTGGCTAACTGGAAATATCAGCTAATGCTAATTTAAAACATGGGTCATCTTTCAGTGGTTATGGAGCTTGCTCTCAAAAGTAGGAGATGTTTCTTTTCCCCAATCCGCACAGGAGATTTTCTTAAACATGTCTAGTATGTAGACAAGACAAATCGCACCACAACGTCATTAAAATGCGTCTGGCAAAGTCATTGCCATCATCAACCCCAGACTGGCAGAGACAGTCTCCGTTTCAGATGTAATTAGATGTTTTTAAACTGGAGGGGGAATATGCTCTCTTAAGGTTTGCACTCTGCGACTTTGAGTAGAAAGCTGAGTGGACTTCGCTATAAAAGTCTTTGCCCTGATGCAGAGTGTGAATGACAGTCCCATACATCACCAGCGTCCTACTTAACTGTGGGCTAACAGTCCTGCACAGCTCTTCTGCGAATATGGCCTGGTTTCAATTGCATTTAGGACTCAGCAAAGGAACGCTGTGCTTTTACTCTCAGAGAAAAGGGGAGAACAAATGGAACTTGCTACATTCTAGATTTAGAATGGACAAGCCCCTCCTGACAGTGGCGATCTAGATTCTAGAGGACAGCACATGAACCCAGGAGATATAAACGAATGTGTGTCATCATGTTCTGAGGTGAAACTCACCCAGTTTAGCCCCTTTCTTCAGCAGAGTGACCACGACTGAAGTGTTTCTGCTACCGATGGCCCGGTCTAGAGGTCTCATGCCGCTGTAGTCCATGTGTTCAATCGCCGCTCCGCACTCGACCAGGTAATGCACCTGAAAACAGATTGCTCAGATATGGACCTGGTATAATATGGAGATAAATGTGTGTTCACACAGAGTAAGGTTATCTCAGCCTACTATGTCCGCGTCTCCGTAGAAAGCAGCCAGGTCCAGCGGTGTGCGCCCGTGCTTATCTGTGTGGTCAATCTGAGCTCCCTTCTCCACCAGAAACTCAACCACTTTCTTCTGCCCTTTCAAACACGCCCACCCAAGCGGGGTCAGACCTTCTTTATCCACTGCTGTCATACACGCTCCTATAAATCATAACAATACTATTTGAGTTCATTTGACACACAGTAAGAGCTTCAAGATGCTTTTTTTTTTTTTTTTTAGCTTGCATTGCTTTTTTACAACACTGTCATATCAGATACTGCAAAAAATGCAAGATTCGAGTGCAATGGTCAAAGATGTCCACCTAGCATGTATATATTTGCAGTAGAATGAAAAAATTGTGCTTTCAAACAATTACTCATGATTAATCGAATCCAAATTAGAAGTTTTTGTTTACATAATATGTGTATGTGTACTGTGTGTGTTTATTATGTATCTATAAATACACAAACATGCATGTATATATTTAAGAAAAGTGTTACGTTTTATATTAAGTATATTCAAATATAATATAATTTACATTACTATAAATATATACATGTAAATATTTTCTAAACATGATGCATGTGTGTGTCTTTATATTTACATCATAAATATATACAGTACAAGCACATTTATTGTGTAAACAAAAACATTCATCAGACTTAAGCATTTGACAGACCTAGAAAAAATATGCTCCGTGTAAACTAGCCATTATCACAAAAAAATAGTAAAGACTTTTGATAAATTGAGAAGCCTTCGAAATTTGCATACCAAATACGATACAGTAGGCTTTATAAGGCTTAGCTAGATAAGGGCATCCGAGTCATGATTACTGACCCTGTGAGAGCAAGAATTCCACGGTCTCCAGGTGCCCCTCGCTTGCAGCCACCATCAGTAGAGAGCGACCATGTTTATCACTGCAATTCACATCTGCGCCACGCTGCAGAAACAACTCTGCTATCTAGAAAAGAGAGAAGGAAAGAATGTAAGAGAAATGTCAACGTTTAAATGACTTTTTAAAACATTATTTTGTTTAATAACGGGTCTTACCTGTGCGTGCCCATGTCGAACTGCATTAAAGATGGGTGCCACCCCTCTGCGGTTAGTCTGTGCTACACTGGCACCTTGATCCAGCAGGAACACACACCCCTCAAGTTTGCCCCGGCCAGCAGCAGCGGTTAGAGCTGAAGAACATATGCATGCTCAAAATGATGATCTAAACAGAACAGCAGACTATCGCTGGGAAACTATTACTCTGTCCGAATATGACTACTCACTATACAGACTGTGAACTATATGCTAAAACCCTGGTATGTCCAAATTCATAGTATTTTACTATCCCATGAAGCCACGGGAGAGGAGTTGTGAATAGCAATGAAGTGAGGCAACTGGCGTAGTAGTATCTAGTATCATGTCTGAATTTCCTTTATAGTCCTCATATATTCATAGAGCATACTCTTTTAACAATGACTCACAATGGTTTTACACTAAGACATTACTTTAGCTACAGTAAATTTAAGATGACGATAATGAATGCAGTGTAATCTGGTGAATTTACAAACCTGTTTCTCCCCACAAAGTATCATGACCGTCAATCTGCACCAAAAATCCTTCATTGTTCAATGCAAGCATTCTTTTTACCACCTGTAAATACAAAATAATATGTGTGATGTAAAGATTTATATTGTGATGATTCAAGATAGTGTGTGTTTGGGTGTAGGACTTGTGTTACCTGCTTAGGGAAAGCATATATATATATGTGAGAAACAAAACCAGTCGTAAGAGTTAATTTTCAGAAATTCAGATTTATACATGATCTGAAAGTTGAATAAATAAGCTTCCCATTGATGTATGATTTGAATGGATAGGGCAATATTTGACTCAGATACAACTATATGAAAGATCTTATATGAAGATCTTATTAACGCATATTACTAATCAAAAATTAAGTTTTAATATATCCTAAGGATTTTTGGCAAAAAAGAAAAATCATAATTTTGACCCATGCAATGTATTTTTGGCTGTTGCTACAAATATACCCCACCGACTTAAGACTGGTTTTGTGGTCCAGGGTCACATATAGTTGTCTAATTCTAAATAGCTAAATATAAAAACAGTAGATGATAGTCTATGGTACAGTATATGCCAATTTTAAAAGCTAAACAAGGGAATGTGTGTTTGGTAACTTAACTGTTTGTTGTGTATGTGTGGTGTCCTGTGTGTAGAGTGTGTCTTCAATACCTGTGTGTGTCCCATGCTGGAGGCAGCGATTAGTGCCTGTTGCAATGCTTTGTTTTTGATGTCTGGACTCCACTCCTGCTCCAGAAGATACTGCACAATCTCAGCATGACCCCGCAGAGCAGCGTGAACCAGTGCACACTGACCACTCTTATCAGCATGATCCACCTAATTCACACAAACACATCCTACATGTAAACAGTTTTACTTAAATTCAACTATTTTTTTCTGCAGGTTTCTATGATAATAAAGCTAAATGCATTTCCTTATTATTTTTTTTTGTCCTGCAGTTCATCTGTAAAACTAGCAGAAGGTAAAACTGAAGAGGAACACCTTACAGTACACTGTGTGCAAAAATTGTTTAATGATTTAAACAATATAAACATTTCACAGTTTGAAAACAGCAGATTTGCTTATTAAATAACTGCACTGTCTTTTTGTTGATTGACATTTACACGCACACTCTATGAAGTATTTAAAGTTAATGAGGACAGCAGCATTTAATGACTGTCCCACGGTAAGAACATTTTCCCTCATTAGAACAAAACAACTAAATAAAATATTTTCTTCCCATAAAAATGCTTTTTACATTACTTAAACACCCAGTTGAATTTGACATAAGTATGAAGCTTGATTGGATAATGTAAGCACTGTTTTCTGAACTCCTATGCACCTGTACCTAAAAAGGGTGCTTTATTCTTCCACTTGTATGCAGTAGTTATATTGCTTTTTTTTGTATGTCTATTTTATTCTGTTCCCTTTTCTAGCAAATATAGAGTACTGTTACAAAATTGTGTAAAATATTTTGATTATGAGTTTTTTGCCTCCTAATCTAACCCCTGAACACCCTTTTACTGAGATACAGAGGTTTAGCTTTGAGTCTGGTGAAATATTTGAATCATCTATAGATGGTTTGTGTATTAAAAGGGGACTGACCTTTGCCCCTTTTTTGCATAATAAGGTGACAAGTGGCAGATGTCCAGCAGCTGAGGCGTAACAGAGGGAGGTCATGCCGTTCTCCGACTGCCCATCCATTGGTGCCCCACTCTCCAGGAGCAAAGCAGCCATCTCCAGGTGACCCAGATGAGACTGCACACACAGCACTGGTGCACTGTTCAACACCTCAGTACGGTAACACACACTCGCCCCTCCCAGAATCAGCAACCTGGACACCTGGGGACAAAGGTAAAACAAAAAAATTAAATAACTGGTTCAATTTTGAAAATTTTTAATTATGAAAATATTTATTTATATAATTTATATTTAATCTTAACATATATACATACATATATATATATTTTTTTTTTTCAATAGACAGCTTCAATCTAAAATCTTCTGTATCAATCTACTGTATATATGCACACTATAACCCCAACATACAGCCTGCTTTATATGTCCAATATACAGTTTTAAATAAATAGCTATCTATAGCCTTAATTCTTCAATATATGGTCTCAATCTCAATCCCTCTACTACAGGTTTTAAATAATAATTCAAAATAGTTATATAATACACACATCTTCATTTTGTGAATGGGTGATCAAGGGAAATCCATCCAAAATGACACCAGGTTTAAAGGATTTCAAATAACAGCCTCTGATTCACAAAACACGGCATCAAAAGCTGATAAGATGCATTTAAGGTGTAATATTCTGGAATAGCAGCAGTAAACCCATTAATAGTATATGTTCACACTTTGATAATTCATATCAGGTATATGAATGGATATAAAGACATTGCAATAATTATGAAAGTTTAACTTATACTTAATAATAGTTCTTTTTATTTATGGGTTGCTTGCTTTTTTTTTAGTTACTCATAGTCACAAGTTGTGGTGAAACAAATAAATATCTGGCATTATTTCTTTTTTTTGTGGACAAAGGCAGTGTGGTAATGGAAGCTTGATTAAGATGCTGGATGAAACAAGAACACATTAAAAGCAAAGGAAGCAGAATCGCATTTATTTATACAAACACAGCAGGAATTAAAGAGCAGCTCTCCAGCCAAATGGCTGTCAAGGACGCTGGCGTGCACACATGGACTCAGAGTGACGCTCGTTTCATTAAAACTCTGTAGAAGAGGAAATTACAGGGAGAGCAGAGTCTAGACTGCAATTAACATATAATAGATTTAATAAATAAATGTAGTCATTACGTAAGGCATTTTTCTGTAAGCCTCAGCGCTAATTACTATGTTCTACGTGACTTATGAAATCTCGTTCATTGTGGATGACTCAGAACTCTGTATGGCTATAGCTCTTCTTGTGCGGTTGAATGCGTCAGTCGCGGTAATCGTTGGAGCCGTGTTCTACAATTCAGGAGTATAACTGAGTTGCTCTTTTTCATTCTTTACTCAAGTTTGACGCTGTTTTTTATACGTGATGGTCTCCTTGGCACATTGAGGATGATTCCATGTTTTTGTGTGTGCGTGTCCTCAAACCTTGACATTGGGTGTGTAGAGGTTTCTAAGGGAAGAGAGAGCTGCAGAGAGGCTGTCTGTACTGTAGCTGATCCACAATGGTTGCAGAATACTTGACGAAACCCCGGTTTTTTTACCGTGACCCTGAGGACAGACAGGAAGAGTTAAAATGCAGGTCACATACTCAAACAGAGAGAAGGATTTTAAGCATCCGAGTAGTCTACCTTGAATATGTGAGCTTTAAGAATGTGGTGGCCAAGCTCCATAGTTTGCTGGCGGTTGAGTTTTCCTTCTTGACGTGATAGCATGAAGGCCATCAGAGCGTGGCCACTTCTGTTCACCAACATCCATAACAATTCATTAGAAATCACAATCATAGTGAACACCATCATCCAATTTCATCATAAAAGTGCCTCTCTTCAAAAGTCCCTCTAGTAGCGTTCCGTACAACTCACATATTGTACAAACACATGTTTTTACACTGTATTTATATTTATAAAAATACCTTTGTGTAATTACATCTACAATTAATTTCTGTATTTACGTTTATAATTACACTAGTGTTAACCCACCCTGTAAACCTACCCAAACCACCAAATCTTTCCCTAACCATGTCCATATCCAACCTCAACAGCAGCTACATTTATTTGAAACACAACATGAACACAATAAGTAGTTAATGCCACTTAATGTAAAGTAGGACCACAATTTCTATTATGTTTAGCCACTTGCATAATACCATATTGCACCGTTTCATTTCATGCAGGTTATTTATGTTTGGAACATTGAAGCCTGCCATCTTTGATTTGATATCTCAGTCATTTTGATGTTGACCATTGTTTGACTGCTGAGGCAGAGCAGTATAAAAAAAAATATTACTTTAAAAACGTGTCCCCCTCAATGTCTCTAATGGTTACAGGTATAAACGGCCCTACAGATGCTTATTTGTTCTCATAAAGTGAATCACAGTCCATGAACTTATTTTTATGAGTCCATGTTTGATCTGTGTTAAGTGGGTCACTCTTCAGTTTCTAACAGTGATGAGGCCTTTTTCTAAATGAGAACACAGAGTAATGAGTGTGAGTTTAGGGGGAGAAATAACTGAAGGGTCGACAAAATGAAAGAGTAATTTCATGTTCAAAGGCTACACACACTCAAATGCATTTTAGTTCCTCCCTTTCTGACCTCAATTAACAAATCAAAGAATCCCTCATAATAGATGACCGACCTGTACAAATACTTCACACGCTTTGGTATTTGGTTGCTAAAGTGTTCTGATCAGCTGTAGCGCATTGCTATTAACTTCCTAAAAAACTGTTAAATGTACGCAGGTGTGTTTGGCCGGTTTTTATATGGCTGAGTAAAACGTTGGGTGAAAACTGGGGGGAATATCAGCAGGGATGCTCAAAACAGACCTTAAATGCGGTTCATTTAATACATTTTGTAACATTAACTTGCAAAAAATAAGCAGTTGTATAAGTATAAGTGTTTTAGTACTTTTAACGCATTGCAACTCGGTTGCTTGAGTTTCTGAGTAGTTTTAGCACACAGTTTTAGAACACTAAAACAAACTTTCACACCGGAGGAATATTCCTTATAAGCTCCTTTAATTACCAGCTTTTTGGCATGTTTGCACCACAGGAACAAGGAAGATTTTAGTTATGCCTTTTGAGTGAATAAAAAACTACTCTGAAGTAGACGCTTACTCAGCACAACAGAAACTACCAGCGACGTAAATGTGTTACCGGTAATGTGAGCGATTAGTTAAATGCTCACCATGTAAAAGAGACACCTGACATTTTTTAAAAAGCCTTATAAATCCAAAGTTTAAACATATGCAAAATAACTCCACAAGCATCGATAACAACAAGGTGGGCTGATGCCAAAGTTCAGGCACTTCTCTGTCCTCCATCCACCAGTTGTTGACGTTCTAGAATTCTGTCTTCGGTTTGCTTTTGTCAGTTCTGTTTTTTTCTTGTGCACTCGCTTGCTAAGTTGAATAGCCAATGACCAAACATCAGCTTAATGTGTCCCAAGTTCTAAATGACATTGCTATCAGCTGGTTTATGTCACTTCAAGTTTCTACTGTCTGTGAAGAATTGTTTGCTAGTTCTTAATAAACAGTAACGACCTAGTGTGAAAGCCCTTATTTTCTTCCTCTGCTGAATAGTAAAGATGATTTTTTAGAGAATGTGGGTTACCAAACAGTTGCTTCTCCCTAATGACTACTGATGGTAATGGGAGTCTAACATGGAAAAATACTACGGAAATTATGACCGAAATGTTCATTTTTGGGTAAACTATGCCTTTAAAGTTGGCCAAGCTATTTAAGACTTTCAGGAACTTGCGACTGAACTCTACAGAAAGGTAGATTTCCAGAAAAATGACTGGCCACTCTTACAGGAGATGAGCTACAAATACTGTGAACACCTTACCAACTTCATTCTGGCCTTAACAAGCAACAACACCACCAAACTGAACGACTCTTGTTTGTGTCAGACAAAATGTCATCACTGCTTACCTTGGGTCGCAGAGGAAGTCGGTGCTCTCGCCATCCGCCCTCCAAACGAGCCACTCCCTAAAGGAGGGGTGACAGAACATGCGTGTTCTGTCTCGACGGCCAATCAGGAAGCAGGAAACAGCGTCCATGCGCTGTTGGAAGTCCTCCCACTCCAGTTCTCCTCTTATGGAGCCGGCGTTTAGTGCCCGGAAGAGCTGTTCATCCGTCAGAGGGTGCAAAGATGCCAGAGCCACGTTTAGCAGTGGTAATACTCGTTCAAATGCTGAGGCCGATGGGAATTTCATGTTGCACTGCAGCAGGTAAAGCTCAGACAGAGACACAGGTATAACCTTATAGCTGGAGCTTTTAATGACCAGGTGACCCTTCTCAAACAGGTCAAGGGTTAATTTTAAATAAAGATATGAGCCTTGGCTGCGGGCGACCAGGTGGGCACTGAGTTTAGAGATGTTTGCCGGGTCGGCTTTGCCATTGACGGCAATGTTGCTGAGGATATCAGGGCTGTGGTCTATACGCTGCTGGATGTAGGAGGTGAGGTCAGAGGTTATATCCTTGTTGTCATGGAAATCATCCATAGAAATGATGGGAAAGGGTAGAAGATTGGCGACTTCCTGCGATAATCAACAAAAAGGCAATGCAAAGGGTTATAGAAATAACACAAACCAAGTTCTTAAAAAGGTACTCTTCGCATTTTTGTTGATATTTTCATATGATTTTGACAAACCTTTATTAACTTTATGCAAATTTAAAAACCTTTAAAAACTTACGAAAACACTCGTATACTTGCCCTTACTTGTACTTATACTTTTATTGTATGAAAAATAAACAGTAACAGTAATACTGTCAAATATTATTTCCATCAACTGTTTTCTAAGTGTCATTACGGTCACATTATTGTTCAGAAATCATCCAAATATACTAATATGGAGCTCAAGAAACAGTTCTTAATATCAATATTAAAAACAGTTTTTGCTACAGCACAGCAGTAAAATTAATCAACAAAAACAGGAATACATTTAATGTTAAAATATCTAAAATAAAATAAAAAAATTATTTCTAAACTGCATTAATATTTCACAATATTATAATTTTCATTGTATTTTTTAAATGGAATAATACAGCCTTGGTGCTCTAAATTATTCCACTGAATAACTGAAAATCTCATATATTCAAAGTTTCGTTGAAATAAAAACATCACAAACTGTTAAATTAAGTTTATAGAGTGTCACACCACATGACATTTAACAACCTGAACATATCTTCCCATGTGATAACAACGTCAAATTATCTGATATTGCCACAGAGAGGGTCTGCAGGGGTCCTCTTTATGACGTCATGTAGGTTGCACCACATGACTTTGATCCACAAAATGACCATTTTAATAATTCGGATTCTGGTAATACAGCTGTCTGCCTACTGCAATGAAAAGACATGCAATTAAAGGATAAAAAGGCTGGGATTTTAAAGGGATGAAACTTCACTGGCCGTTCTGCACCATAGCACAGGAGTAACGACCACCAGCCTTCCCGAAGAACTCTTATTTCTTGAATAATTATAGTTCCTTTCAGATTACAGTTTTGTGCTGTAACCACTGACAACAGGCTGCCCTTGATGACTGCAAGAGGGAAAATTAATGAATACTACAAGG
The DNA here is from genome assembly GCA_032275025.1 of Enteromius treurensis. NCBI lineage: Eukaryota > Metazoa > Chordata > Actinopteri > Cypriniformes > Cyprinidae > Enteromius > Enteromius treurensis. The sequence continues at coordinate 5,017,138 of JAUCMU010000104.1, forward strand.
ACCACAAAAGTCTGTTCATTTTTATCTTACTGCAAATCCTCATCATCATCTGTATGCGAATCACGACAAATGTTTTCCAATCAAAACAACTGCAGGATTAATGTTGTAAAATAAACACCGGCAGCCTGGTTGTGTGGGTTGTCTGGCACTTTTAGGTCACTGCTCTGAGAAGTAGTGAGTGAGAGGGAAAGAGACAGTGTACGTGTGTGAAAAGTGTATAGGGACACGCGTAGCATCTGTGCTGTTGCATCACAGCCCTTATCCCCTCTTATATAAGCTTGGTTCCTGCAGGCCGGAGTCCAGCTCTGATCAGACATGGATTACACACACCCACCCTACAACACTAGCCACTGACCAGCATCTAAAACTCACCACTGCTACCACTCTGAAAGCTCAAATAGCAAAAGGCACATCAGGACACTAAGCATTTGAACCCTTCTCAGCAGTTTTACTTCGTATTAAAACCAGTAAAAAAAAAAAGAAAGTCAGGTGAAATTAAGGGGGCAGCCTATGCAAAAACAAAATACTTACCACTAGGTTGACCCTGACGGTCACAACCAGTTTAAGCCAAGTAGGAAATTTAGAGATGATTTTGGTGATGAAAGATGAGATGGTGTCTCCATAGTCTGGTTTGTGGAACTCTGCCTCATTAAGACCGTCCACTAGGATGATGTACTCTTCTTCTGGAATCTTCCGCTCTGCAAAACACAACAGAAACACCATGCTTAGACCAACTTGAAGTCAAATGCGGGCCCTGAGTTTGTTAAGAGATGGGTATTACGTGGGTGTGCTCAGGTTTTTCTTTTGTAAAGTTAACAGGAACAATGTGTACAGCTGAATTCATGTACTAGGGTGATTTTAGAACACCCAGCACAATAAAACCCTGCACGCCGCTTTCTTTCACCATATGTTGAGTAAGTGCCTGCAGTCTGTAGTGAAACTCTCACTCGCACAGCTTTTGAGTACTTGCCATTTGACAAATAGCTGCACCCTTCAGAATTCTAATTTGTGGAAGAAATAATTCCCATAAAAATGGAAAATATTTCATATTTGGGGCTCAGCAACACCTATCCACATTCACCTTCACTGTATAGAGTAAATTAAACTTTCTACCTAACATCTGCTTTTGAATTCCGCGGAAGAACGTAAATCAGGTTTGGAACAGCATGAGGGTGAATAAATGATGACACGATATTAATTTTGGGGTGAATTATTCCTTTGAAGTAGCAAACGTAATTACTTCCATAGTGTGGTGCTTTTTGAAGTGAAATAAGACCTTTACCAAGAAAAATAAATGTGGGGCAGGATCCGATTTTCTCTATCAACGATTGATTGGATCATGAAATGAGGTCATTCAATACCAAAATAGAGGAAAAGAAATTCAGAGGAATAAAATAAAACATACTTTTTGAGAGTGGAACGTGGATGCTGAAGGTCATGGTAACTAGTGAAAGCATCTCCACATATACTGAAGTAACATTTCTTTTTCAAATCTACCATTATTTGTTAATATTGCCGGAATATATAAATATAAGGCCATCAGGCCATTAATCTGAATTAAATGACTACTTTAACTACGGGCATAAATAAAATAATGCTGCATTAACTACTACACTGGCAAAAAACATTAGCTATTAGGCTAAAAATGTATATTAAAACGAACTAATAGTGTGCGCAGCCTACTTTGACAACAGCCACGAAACCTCAGGAAAACACCTGCCAAGTGACATTGACTTTATCACCATAAAAAATTACTTATTTTGTATGTCTTAAGTTTTTCTATAGTTTTCACACATGGAGTATTCACCACAATGAGCTACCAAATCAAAAACTTGACAAAAATAACCACAGAGACTGACTCATCTTGAATATGATCTGTACAATAGAAAAAAGCAACAGCTGAATGAACCCAATCAATTCGTTTTAATACAAAATCATGCAAAAGGAAAGTATGATCAGAAATATGTGCACCCTGGTTTCCAAGTACATAGGAATTAGATTAATGTTACTTTTACCCAACAATATTAATATAAAGGCTGTTTTCTCTACTTTTCTCGATCATCTCTCTAATCTGATGTTACAAACCAGGAACACTGATTTTCTATCAAGAGTTCAGAGTGACAGTTCTATGTCTTCATTTCCATACTCGAAATTTGCTCTAGCCTCATTCTCTAAAATTCCTGTTAAGTCCTTCATCTGTCGTTCCTTGTGATCCAAGCCGTTTCTGAGGACCATCTGTTCACATCCGTTCTGGGCCAAATTAAATGAGGCAAGAGCGCTCTTCTCCCCCCATTACCCCTGAGTAAACATATTTCGTTTTTATGTGATGGTGTGATTAATGACAGTAGCATGTGATGCGTCTAACCTTTGCGTAGAAGTGTGAGGGGCTCCAGGACTCCTTTACGGAAGGCAGCGGCGGGGTCCTGGACGCAGGAGCGTAAGCTGAGCAGGCTCTGCAGGTGCGTCTCTCTGAGCAAGAGCTCTCGATAAGCATTGAGGCGAGGCGCTCTGCACAGTAAAGCGGACACACTGTGCACAAACTCTGGGACCAGGCAGGTGTATGTGTTGTCAGCCTGACAATAGTGATAGGCCACCACCTACAACAGAAGAAACAGGGGTGAGGGAGGTAAAAACAGATAGGAAAACGTTGAAATTGGGAGATTCGGACAGGTTCTTCAAAGGGATTGTTCACCTGAAAATGTGGATTCTATAGAACCCTAAAAGCAAATTAAATTGAGACGACAGCTCTGGCCTGTGTTTTCTTAAAGCATAGACTTAAGTAGATCACAATAATGGTCTTTATGATCGACTTTTGCTTACAATGTTTTTTGGGAAATGCCATGGATTGTGTGATCGATGCTCCAAGGTGACAATAAAAACACCATAAAACGGTACATGTGACTTGTGTGCTGTCTTATGATGGCTGAACTGACTGAAATTGACACGGCGCTCTTATCTCAAAAGATCAAGGAAAATCTGATTCCTCACGACATACCCCCTTTAAGGTTTGTTTGAATATCATGAGTCCCAAATCGTTCTGAAATACCAGAGAATCCAAGCTTCTGAACAGAAGTGAGAGTGATATCGTGGCCTGAAACGACTTTCTACTGACAGATGGCTGATTAAAAAGACGTGACTAGAAGACTCAAAAGAGAGGGTTCAGGTCCAGATGTGAACGGAAAACACGCACAAGAAAGTAGAGCAAAGTGTTGAATATGCATGTGGCATGCAGTTTGCCTCTGTCACGGAATGACATAGCAAAAAAACGTCACGCGTATTTATAAATAAACATGAGAGCTGCTCGGTGGAATCTCTTTATTTTGCTGTAAACAATTTTGAAGAGCTACCATTTTAAAAATCACCTAAATCAAAAAACATAAAAGGGTCTATTGTTTGGAAGTGGGCGTCATTAAAGTTCATGTGTTTTTTGGATGTGTGTCACGAAGCCCATTGATATATACTATAATTATAAATGTAATAAAATTAGAACATTATTCACATAATTAAGGGAAGCAATTAATTAAAGTGACTACAGTGGCCGTTCCAATCTGCTTTAGAGTCATCTCTTTATTCATTTAATATTCATGTGAAATATTTTCCATTGAATGAAATACCAGTTAATATTACTTGACTATCAACTGCTTTTTACCCAAACAAATAAATAATACATATAGCACACCGACGAAAGTTTAAAGTTTTTTTCTGAACGTTTTGAAAAGTCTCTTATGCTTACCAAACCTCATGTTTATTATTTTTATTAAATGTTTTTTAATATATTATGTATTGATAGAATCCATTCCTTATTCCAAAGCTACATTTTCAGCAGCCATTACTCCAGTCTTTACGGTCACATGATCCTTTAAAAAGGTGATTTGGTGTAAAAAAAAAAAAAAAAAAAGGTGTGTTAATATTTTTGACAAAACATTCAAACAATTTTATTTAGGATACTTTGATGAACAGAAATGAACACCACTTATTTGAAATATATTTGATAACATCATGCATGTCTTTACGGTACTTTTCGATCAGTTTAATGCATCATTTCTGAATAAAAGAACTAATATACACTCTACATCTTACTTGACTTGGAACAGTAGCATTGTTGCAAGTCATTTAACTTCAGTAATGGCATTCAGGGAAGATAAAAATAAGAAAATAGCTGGGAAGAATGTAAATACCACAAACTACAGATATTCCTGGATGTAGACAACATCAGATTTCTTGAAGGTTGAGTTTCTCAGAACAATATTCTCAGAGGTTGTATGAGACATCATTGAAAACTAATCCTGCGTGAATGGGCATAAAGTGTGTACCTTGCTAGCAAGGCGTTTGACCACGCCCTCTCTGTGCCGTTGTGTGTCTGGGGTCGGGGGGCAGCTGTTGCTGTGAAGGGGACTCTGTGAGGGGGGGTTCAGCTGATTGGATTGGTGAGCATCAGCCCCTCGATCTACAACACAAACACACACAGTTCCCCTTTTATTGTACATAAATTCAATAGATTAGATTAGATTCAACTTTATTGTCATTACACATGTACAAATACAGGGCAACGAAATGCAGTTTAGGTCTAACCAGTTGTGCAATAGCAGCCAGTTAAAAGTGTGCTTATAGCAGATATGTACAAGGATAATATTTAGAGATGGATGTACAGTAATATGAAAATAATAGACAGTTTGTATTAACTATAATCAGGAATTACAAGTATATGCATAATGTACAGGTTGCTATAGAAGTCATGAGTATGCATCATGGATATGCATTTACTATATCACAGTTTGACATAAAATATAAATCAGAATTTACAAGTGAATAGAATATATAGGTATTGCAGCAGGTCTGAACTTCTGAAATACTAACACATTTCAGTTGACGTTTACATATTCAAAAGTAAATTTCTTCTTTTACAATAACAAATAAAAAATGTTAAACTATTGCTAAAGGGCAATCTTACTCTGGGGTGTGGCTTCAGGGCTGTTGGAAGCAATCTGTCTCATTCGTCCACCATGACAGCTAAGAGCCACCAGCCGTGAGATCACTGCCGTCTTTCCGAAACCAACGTTACCTATGATGACAGCCCCTCTACCCTCACCGGCATCTCCTACCCCCGTAAGCACCTCCTCCAGCCGCTGAAACAGCCAATCACGACCCACAAACACTGCATCCAATGAAACGCTGGGCACCTCAAACAGCAGGGGTTTGAGCATGATGTCCACTGGTTTATAGGGCGTGAGACGAGCTGCAGGATTCAAACAAGAGAGACATTTTAATTACTTTGACTTTTTATAACAGAGTTATGCACTTGATTTTGCTTTAAAATCTTGACCACTATAGTTTTTTTTAATTATATTCATTTGAGCGTATTCATCTGAAAGAAGAAAGTCATACACCTACAGTAGGATGATGTGAGGGTGAGTAAATCATGGGGTAACTCACACAGGCAAATCAATGCAGGACATATTTTAAATGAAATGGGAATGAATCATAAGGCCTTGAATTGAAAACACACAGTGAAGGCCAAGCACTATTTTTTCTTTATAACTATCCTTTATATATGAGGTTAGAAGCGGTTTCCTTGGGTAAATGTATTAATTAAAGTTACTGTAGTGTTTGCATTTATTTTGACAAGTTGTAGAGGTTAGTCAGCACCTTTAGTTTCTTGACTGCGACCTCCTGTGTGAGCTCCATGCCACTGTAAACGCATGGAGGAGCGCTGGGGAGCGTTCCTCTGTTCATCCAGATACCGCAGCTCCTCCAGTTTAGTACTGCTAGTGGCTGCAGGGAGAGAGACAGAGAATGAGAGAAAGAGAGTCATTTAGGGTTGTGTTTGGCTAACAGACAGCGGAGAGATTACATGTCACCTCTGTGATCTCTGTGAAGAACAAACACAATCTGCTGCTGTGTATGGAGAAACACGTGTACCAAACACCCCCACCCACCCCAATTCATTCACACACACACACACGCAGAGTTAAGAGATGGAAAAACACACAAAAGAATACGGGGAAAGTGACGGAAGCTGTTCCTCTTATTACTTCCTCTAGGTAAGGGGGAAAAAGAAAAAATAATAGTCTTGAATATGTTTCAGGATGTCTGGTATACACTGCATTAATAAGAGAGCATCCATTACATAAACATTATTAAATATTCAGAATACCAATTTTTGAGGCTTTTTTTGGCTTGTACACCCATTCACTAGGGCAGTACCATATAGGTACTACTAATGTACAGATTTTGAGTACTAACCTCTAAAGTACCAATATGCACCTTGTAGGTGTGCCTTTTAAAAGGTTACCACCACAGTTGTACTTTTTTTATAAGTGTATTACTTAATCCAAATTTTTCCATTTATTCATTTAATCCATCAATGGTGCATGTCATTCATCTTTTTCATTGCTCGCCACACTTTACCCCTCCCATTCCACTCAACCCTGTACAATCACCTATCCTGTCCCATAATCTAATCTGCTTGAAACCCATAATCTCTGCAGACCGGCATAAACACCGTGATGATGATTGTCATTTGTCACGTTGCATTCGCTTGTGAGGGACTCAAATGTGAAATCATGATCCAGCCCTTTGAAGCTGCACAGATATAAATACATTAGCTTTCTTTTTTACAACTCGGTATGACAAAGATCACCACAGACAGGCACTTGGTGAGACATTTTGCTTTGTTGGAGTCATTCTGTATATCTGACAGCTATTTCCCTATTTAGCTTTACAGCAAGAGGAAATCAAAGCCACCCGCTTGCAGAGCTTTCCACAAGCCGCAGGAGAAGAGGCAGCCAGGCGATATAGTGCACTGAGCTCTTCCCTTCCAGGACATGCTACTGTGTTTAGTAAACAAGAAACAAACACGCATACACACACACAGACAACCATCTGCAAACCTATATACTACCTAGTAATTAAAACTTATCTTCAGCAATAATGCATTTAACTGACCAAAAGTCACAGTATAAATATTTACATTGTCACAAAAAACTATAAAAAAAATTAAATCCATTTAAATACTGTTCATTGTTAATGTTAACATATGCATATACAAATGTGTTAGTTAATGCATTAATAAAAAAGCCACTATTCAGGATGATAGACTAATGCAATTTTTATTAACAGCTTAATCAGTTAACACTGATTAATGCATTAGTTAGCATGAACTAAGAATGAACCATGCCTGTAAAACTGCTTTATGTAATGTTTTGTTATGCTAATTTAAACTGCACTTACATAAGTTCATGTAGCACACACAAAGGATGAACAATACCAATTCACCCCTTGGGGACTGATTTTTGGTTATCGGTGAACTTAAATCTAAGTGTAAACGTACTTAACTAAAGTATACAATTTGATGTGGCTACACCTTTTTTTAAGGTGTCCTTTAAGTACTGAATAATATTAACTGACTACATGTACTTGCTATATGGTTAGGATTAGGGCTACATGCATGTTAATTATGCATAGTCTTTGTTGTTATTATAATGTAACAAGGACACCGTAAAAAAAAATATTACCAAAAACTGTTTAAATTGTCATTTTCGCAATATTACTGTGTTTCTGACCAAATGAATGTAGCCCTGGTGATCAAAGGGACTTTAAAACGACAACAAAAAAATAAATACCCAAACATGCTTTTAATGTATGCTTTTTATGCTTTTTTCACTAAGTGACTGATTTAGTCAGCTTACTCAAATAGAAATTTAAGAGTGTCTGAGTAATTCATTACACAAAGACCACTAAGAATCACTTGTTTGTGAATGAAGCAAAGACAAAGCATTAGAAAGAAATACTGAACTACAAGTTACTTGGCTGTACACAGCATTTCTATCTAATCACATTAAATCTTAAATCTCACATCTTGGGGAAAATACAACTACTTGTTAAGCATGGGTGGAATGATGAACAATGGTGCAAAAAGCACTAAAAGGTACCAAATGCTATACTACGGTTATAAATAATACTGCATGTGATAATTCATTACTCACCTGCCACAGAATTTGGCCGTGGCATAACCAAAGAAGTGCTGTGGTATGTGATTGGTCCATCCACAGGTGATGTCACGATGGGTGCTGCCCCTCCTGTGGTGCTTGTCTTCCCCTGGGCTTCACCAGACACCGCCGGCTCCTCTGGGGTGATGGGAATGCAGGGTGGATGAGCGCTACGCCCACTTTCACCCCTTACACCTGCACCGCCATCTTTTCCCCACTCTAGACTAGAGCCACAGCGCTCTTCATTCTCACTGGAACTGGTGACTGTTGCTGCAGAATGGAGAGAAAGAGAGAGATGAAGGTGAATGAGGTATGGGGGGAGGGGCCAGATATTAATGGGAAGGACACGAGAGGAGAGGATGCCACAGGAGGTCAAACAGGAACATCACGGAAAAGAAATCAGGAATTAACCATCAAAGGCAGCTTTTTAGAGACGGTCAACAAACACTGATCTTGGAGTGCAAAGACACAAAATAGAACTCGTACAGGTAATTGCTGTCAGACGTTTAATGCAGTTGTCTTTGACCTTTCTTTGTTGCAACCAAATAGAAAAACACTATTCTGGGCTTTAGAAAAACCTACTGATGTCCTACTTCAAGAAACCTCCGGCAGACCTGAAATAAAGACAACGCTGTCCCAGTTTTGATCGAGCGTATCTCAGACTCATAAGCATTAACCACACAAGCCAACAAAAACACTTCAAGAAAGTTAACAAACAATAAACAGCTTTGATAAGTCGGTCTCAGGAAGTCTAGCGCTCACATCCTGTCTTCCTCACGGTCCTGGTGCTGTTTTTTGTTGGTGCAGAAAAGTAGTCGTGCATAAACATACAGTACACACTGTCAGCATCTCTTAGAGATGCCACAAACTCATAAACGGCACTGAGAAACAGCAGGAAAAGCAGAAGGAGCATGGGGGAGTGAAACTGACCCTTATTTAAAAAAAAGTCAAGAACTCTGACATTTACTATTAATAAACAGAATTAATTCCTTAAGTGCTCTACGCACTACACTATGTAAACAAACCAATCACAATTCAGCAGTTTTATGGAGTCATTTATACTGGAGATTAACATTTACTGTACTTGCTGACAATAATCACAACTGGCAAAGAACCATTTGAATAAATCATAAGGCATGACTAGCAGGCTGTTCGCAAAAAAATGGAAAAAAATAAATACAGTTCAAAAACAAGCGCACTTTTGAAACAAATACCTTTTTATTAAACAAAACATAGTTCTGTCAAAAGACTTTCATGGACTTCATCTTCCCTTTTAAACCAGCGTTCTTTTTGCTGAACTTCAATGATTAAATTCTATCAAACAAAAACCACAAATGACTTGTATTTAGTTAAATGTCAATTCTGTAATTTCAGCAATAAAAATGAAAAATGAAACAATGTATTGAACATTTTCTCTTGTGCTTCTGACAGCTGGATGGCGTACCAGTTTTTAATTCAGCCCGACAGATATGCTTTCACATGCTTGGCTTGAATAGACCATTCATCAGAGTTGTTTCTCTTATTGTTTAGTGTTCAATGCGAAAAAGCCTTAACTCTGAAATAAAAAAATAAAAAAAACGTTTGTATGGAGCCTAAATACTAGAGTTTCTCAAATCTTACCCTGGAGGTCCACTGCACTGCACAGTCTAGCTCTAACCCTAATCAAACACACCTGAGCAATTAGGTGTCTTAAGGATCATTAAAAAATCACAGGTAGGTGAGTTTTATCAGGGTTGGAGCTAAACTCTGGAACGTATAAATTCACTTCGAACTGGAATCATGGCGGAATATTCGGTGATGTCCACTTCGCAGTGCGCATTCGTTCGAACAGGACAAACGACAAGAGAAACATACGAAATGCGCAGAGCAGGGGGACGCGAGGAGAGGTCTAGGATTGAGAACCGCTGATCTAGCAAAGTGTGTGCGAGACGTGATTTAAATCGTATTCGCTTATTTACGGTGCAAATCCGTGAATTAATTTTCCGAAGTGAAGTAAACTTTAACGGACACTGTGTAGGGACCATGTCGATTGAGAACACAGTTCATGCACGGAGCTCTCTTCTAATGAGCGGATTATCAGAACCAGGTGTTAACAAAGGGTGACATGCAAAATATGCAGAGCAGGGGGGCGCAAGGACCAGGGTTGAGAACCACTGTACTATAAGCAACTGTTTTAACACCATGAAAAAATGGTAGCAAATAAAAAGTGGACTTTGAGATAAACAAGAAGGACTTTGCAGGGATGTTACCTATGATCCCACTGTCCTTGCTCTCCAGGGTGGAGCTGGGTGTGGTGATGATGGTGGAGGTGGCAGTGGAGCAGGTGCTGGAGCAGATGACAGGAGGCCTGCTGCTGCAGGAGGTCTCAGGTAAGGTGGAACAAGGGCTCTCAGCGCTGGGAGACGCCGTACTGCTGGTCAGAGTGGAGCAGGGACTCACGCCTTGACTGGACACTACACACTACAGAGGGAGAGAGAGAGAGAGAGAGAGAGAGAAAGAGGAATGAAGCATAAGCAGCTAACAGAAGAAATAAATAAATAAACATTGCACAAAGAAGAAAAAAAAAGACGGGAGGAAAAGCAAAAAGTGTGTGAGGAGATGAAGTGATAGATGGAAACTGTTAAAATCAGCTCTTATGTCCATACAAGGGCAAGGCCAAAAATACTCCAAGCCCTCCAGTCTGCTTTTGTTCCAATATAAGCAACCAATAAGATGCTTTTAGAACCAGATTCAATCCTGCAATGGCGACAGTAACCAACACACAGACAAACTTACATCCGCATTTTACCAGTGTTTACACTGGCAATACTTTAGTTTGGGATGAATAAGTCGATCTGATAAAACAAGCCAACAAGTAAAGATGAAGAGGACAAGAACAAAAACTACTGTTGGATTACAGGTTTGTGTAAATGTTTCTTAATGCTGGTCTTTTTGTAAAATGTCCATCTGTAATGACAACATTTCACAACGTCACGACGGAACAAATTAAGTCCAACTGTACATTTTATTCCCGAATTTAGCACAGAAATAAAATAGGGTGCAAACAGTTTCATGTTGACTTTTAAAACTGTGGTTCTCAACCTTTTTGACCCGAAGGCCAAACAAAATACTAAAAGCCAATATAAGGCAAGATATTTTTGTCATTATGACAAAGCTAAAAGCCAGAAATATTTATGTATTAAACGAATCAACTTCAGAAGTTTCAAGAAAAGTATGTTCAACAAAAAGACATATTGCATCATAATTTCTTTTTGTAGCACTTTAATTCAGGTTAGAGATCACCTTTTTTTTATTCATGTATTAATTTAAATACTTTGAGAATGGAAGTTTCCTAAGGGCTGGCTTCATTTGAGAACTAATGCAGATTAGCCTAAAGAACTAGCATAATGTTGGTGCGTGGGAAATTATGGGTAAACTACCTGCCGCATATCCAAAAGAAATGCTTACAAAGCATAAACAAACTTAAGATTTCTGCTCGACTTTTATTTTAATACAGTAAAGAGTACATCAAATCCTACATACTACTCTGTCCTCTCCTCTTACCTCTCTCCGCACTCTATATAGGTCAGGGAGAGTGATGGTGTGTGTGTGTATGTGTGTGTGTTGGGGGGGGGGGAATCAGTGTACCGGAGCCCTGTTCCCAAGAGAACTGTTGCCTGCCAGCCGCTCACCAATGAAAGATTCTCATCTCTCCACACACACAAACACACATGAGAGTAAAGCAGAGCTCAAGCTTTCAGGTAGAGCTTCATGCACCTGTTCAATAATTTCCTCAGTGCTGCAATAGCGCTAGACGAGTGTGCGTAAGAGGGACACTGTTGCTCCACCCGCATCATTCGTTTTCCCGCGGAGAAACAGCATTACTCACTGGCAGCAACATCTCCAGGGTGCTTCACCACATCAAGATGGTTTCTACCCTTATAAAGCGGCTGTGCACGTACAAGGCAGCAAACACGCAGAAACAAGCATTCATACTTAATGCGTTGCGTTTGAAAAGCCAGAAGGGAAAATCAGAAAACGGCCAATCAGAAAGCACCATCTCATTTGTGATAATAGACGACTGATGAGGCATGTTTGTGGATGAATTCAGCAACTAGTAGCTTTGTGTGCAGCAATCCATAAAAAAAGCTACGTAAGCCTCTTAAGAGCGACTTAAATCAAAGATGAATGCCTCCATACCTCTATACTGTATGATGTATCTACTTTATGATGGTGTGGAGTGTGGACAAACCAACACGAATTTATTTGAACATTAGAAGGGAAAAGCAAAACACACTGAACGAAAATCAAAGCCAGAGTTTAGTCATCCGGAACTAGTATATTACACCTATACACTGACACAACAAAAGCACAAATCTAAACTGTGTTGATGTTGTAAGTGATACAAAAGGCGCTTGTGTGTGACAAACTCTTGCCATGTCACCTGCACTCAAATGCTTGTCAACTAAAGAAAAACATGTCGAGAAAATTACAGATTGTACTACCACATCGTTGTAGTAGTGCATTATGGGTGTAGAGATTTACCTACCTATTTGACAACTCGTTTTCTCTAGTCATGTAGCACCAATTTAAAATATATAAAGAAAAAACTGTGCTTCTACTGCAAAGTTTTATTAGAAGCCAATCTTTCCAGCAGTCATAACCAAGCACTTCCAGTAGTGTGTCTGGAGCGGAAGTGTTATTCTGAGAGCAGAACAGCTCCAACAGTGTAATCGATCTCTCTGATAAATGACCTCTGCTATCTAAGGCTGATTGGGTGTAACCTGACTGAAAAGAAGATTCAGAAGCCGTTTCCTGTTTCTAAGGATTTTATCATCCTAATCTTGCAATCATCAGTGACAGGATGCAGCAGGCAGATTGCATATCTTATCGGAGTTTGGGTGTTTAGACCTGTAGGGTTCATGCTTACCTGTTTCTCCTCCATGTTTGTTTGTGACGAGGTGGGGATGGCGTCTCCCAGCAGGAAGCCCAACCGTGTCATGAGCTCCTGGACAGCCGGGGAGGAGCCAGACTCAGCTGGCGAGAGCAGCTCTGTACACACACACAAACACACAGGTTAGAGAAGGATGCACACAAAAAGCCCACACCAACAAAGCAGCATGCCTACAGGTACCCAAACACACAAAGGATACATTCACAGTGACAATACATCTACCACATTTATATTAAAATCCTACATTCTATCCATTTACATATTCAACGCTATTCCTCCAGGACGTATGGCAAATCTGTCCCAACTCACCAAGATCCAAAAGACTGGTGTGGCACTTCCTGTGCTCTCCTTTCGCTGCCTTTCACAGTCTCCTCTGCTCTCTCGCAATCTGCGTCCCTCCCTCTCACATCTCTCTCTCTCTCTCTCTCTCTTTTAGTCTCAATCCCTCCCTCTCTCCCCCTCCTCTCTGTTGCACTGTATCTCTTGCTCTGTAGTACAACACACAGTCTTTACAGTGCTCTGCACAGCTTCAAAAAGCCTAGGTTTGAGTTGCGGTTATTATGACAACCAAGTTTCCATCCATTCAGAGACTGTGTGTGTGTGTGTATGAGACAGAGAGGACAGGGTGTGAATGTGAATGAGCAGAGATCGTGCTCGCTGCAATCACTGGGCTAGTACAACTGACTAGACACACACACACACACACACGGTCATTCATTCTCTCTCCTCACATGCACCGACACCATCCCACAATCCTGCATTGCCAGATATAAAAAGAAACATTCGTTCTACATTATACTGACATTTAAGGGATTTAATTCAGTGAAGTTCATCAAGTCGTGTCTTTGATTTGCATATTGGCTAAACATTAAATTAAAATGGTTGTTTAATCAATCTCTCTGGTTTTGCTGCACAGGATTCATCATTGCACACTATTCTAATGAATAGACAAGCTTTGCTAATGTAACCAAGGCCATGTAGGTGGGGGGAGGGATATTAAACCAATAATAGTTTGACATTTTTCCAGCAAAATATTGCTTCCCACTGGAATACTCGAGATTAAAAACATTAAATACAATGTGAATCTCAATCAAATAAAAATCTGTAAGGTTTAGTGAATCAACTGTACATAAGTTCAAATCTATTAACATTTACTGACATTTAGCTTGAGACTAACTCATATAAAATCACTATATTAAACTATATTTGGAGCAATGCACAATGCACATTTCTTAATATTAAGCCTAAAATGTGTTGGCTTGGCAAACGATAATTGAATAATGTTTCTTCTGGCATTCAAAATTCTAATTAAAACGTGTGGGGAAACAAATCCTCCCTACCATGTGCTCTCTGTTCTTTGCAGTGCCTCCTCCTAGCAACAACAATTACAGCCATTTAAAGCACAAAATAGTTTAAAACATGCTTAAGATAAAACATAAAAATAACATAAGACACACCAATTTTTAATATCAAGCAGCAAAACAAACAGTTTTGTACAGCTAAAAATGGCTGAACGCAACTGAGCACATTTGAACGTCAAGAAAAAGGTGGATACTTTGCATTATATGTGTATTTCTAATACGTTTTGGTATATTTATTCTTCACTAGGGAACACAAACTTTTTTTTGCAGCCATTACTCCAGTCTTCAGCGTCATATAGTGCTTTGGAAATATTTCTAATATGTTAATTTGATAATAATAAAATGCTTGTTGTACATTAATATTAAAAATAGCTGTAATATGGCCATTAAAGTTTCCTTACTTTTCACTTCTTAGTAACCACCTTGAAACTTGCAAGTTACCCACTTTTAACTCATTCATATGCTGTTCGCTCACATTTTCTTTCATTATTTTTTTGTCTACTAGGTGAAAATCTGATCGTTGGGAGTAATAGTGTAACAGCACCACTCTCCATCACATCCAACACCATCTGAGGTATCATTCATGTCTGTAGCTCAATTTGTGTGCAGGAAGTTATCAATGTTCAGTGATTTGTGGTAAGGGTTTTGCAAGTCAATAAGCTACAGTAGCGATAGTTGCCTTGGCAAGAACCTCTAACTAGATCAGTTTTTCGTTGACATATTTCCTACTAAAATGAAAAGTTACGGTTAGAAATTTCAAAGGGCTAAAAGACATTGCTGACTGAATCAGCCGTTGAATACATAATGAGTTTAAATGAATAACTAAATTGACTCACTAGATGCATTTAGTTTAAAAAAATTATTTCAGTTTACAAAATACTTCTAACACATTGAGCGCATAGCATTATTAATGCAACTGCAGTGCATATACATCTAAATACTGCTTTAAATGCAACTTCTGAGCCCCCTTTGCAGTGCAAAAAAGGATTTTGTGAATACATATTTCATTTGATTGGTAAATACTTTATTCAAATTGAAATTGTTGATTAAAATGTAAGAATTTAAACAAAAATAAGAATTTAGAAAAATAAGACCCATAATACTAACCAGCAAATAAACTAAATGCCACAAAACTCTAATGATGATGCCTAATTTACAAAGTAAACACAAAAGCACAATTAAACAGATACTTGGTCAGTCATATTTACACAGTTAAAATATGTAAATGAGCTGGGCAGTCGTGTGTAGCATCCCTGAGGGGGTGACAGGGCAACTGGCCACAGTTCATTAGCATACTGCACTCTGTCAGCAACACCCTGTCCTGCTCCCTCCCTCCCTTGTTAACATCCCCTGCCATCAATCCAGCTTTACACAAATCACTTCACCATCGATTGACGCTGCTGATCAGGTAGTGTTGTTTTTGCTTCCCATTGACGGCAGATTTCACAGACCAACCTCAGGCAGAATCTATATTTAATACATCTTTTATAAAACATTTATAAACATGCAATGAAATGCACCATTTGCACGGTTGTCTTCTGGGTCTACGTTTGAAAGGCATATAAAAGCATGTTAATCTAGATAAATGTTCACTAATTAAACAATTTATTCTGCTTTTTTTCACATACAGTACAGACATTAGGACAGTGAAATGAGGGTGGATTGTTTCTAAGCACGTTTACGGTGGTCCACAAGTCTGCAGCCAGCTCCTCTCAGCTGGTCTCCAGTTGATCTACAGTATGTTTGCCAAAGGACACAGACCTCCCAATGAGTTCACACATTTCACTACCCTTTTGCTTATGAAGACTACATACACCAAACCATTTCCTCCACACATGCACATACACACAGGGTTAGACATGGCTTGTTTTTGCAGAGCACTCAAGCAGTAGTGTATTGGTGCCTTCTCATTTTGGCAGGCCAGAAGTCTAGAAGTCTAGTAACACTTGTGTGTCTGTGTGAAAATCACTTCAGAACTGTTGCCAAATTCCCTCGATTGTTTGAGTGAGCTGCGTAAATCTATGTGTGATATATGGCAAACTGAAATAAACCTGTGTAATGAACTTTAATGAATTTAATGCCATAGAAAGAAAAGCAGCAACACCATTTATAGCATCAGATGTTGCTCATTTAAAAAAACTAAAAAACTGCTGCACCTTTTATAAGGTAATTCAGTGTTTATCAAACATTTCAAGCCAAGTACCATGTTTGTTAAAA
The DNA here is from genome assembly GCA_032275025.1 of Enteromius treurensis. Lineage (NCBI taxonomy): Eukaryota > Metazoa > Chordata > Actinopteri > Cypriniformes > Cyprinidae > Enteromius > Enteromius treurensis. Next base: position 5,033,637 of record JAUCMU010000104.1, read on the forward strand.
TCAGAACATCCAAGTACCACCAAGTCCACCAAATATCCTCTCTTTATGATTTCAGATCATAAATCTTAATCATAAGATCATAATATTAGACTGCATTTAAGAACTGAGCAGCATACACCATAGGTGTTGGTTAATATCAGTAATCCTGTAGATAAATCATGCAACGCCATTCGCAATATGCATATGAATTGCATTTTTCTGATCTATGGAAGGACCGAACTCTAAGAACACTAAAGGGATTAGAGTGTAATTGAATGTGTTGGTTAGGAGATCAAGCAAACATTGATATTAAAAATATTGAGTATGATTGGAATTTTATTTTATTTTATCTCCCATTTTTTAAAAGCACATGGAAATCCTCAGGGATGCAGAGTTTATGTGCAGTAAGGACCCACCAGGTCGCAACGGGTCCCCCATATCACCACTTCCTAATTATATTAATAGAATAGATAGAATTAGATAGATAAGGATAGAATTAGAATTAGATAGATATGGATCAAATTAGTTGGATATGGATAGAATTAGAATAATATATGCACAAGGAGAGAAATAGAATTGGATAGATACGGATAGAATTGTATAGATAAGGATAGAATTAGATATATAAGGATAGAATCAGAATTGGATAGAATGAGAATTAGATAGAATTAGATAGATAAGAATAGAATTAGATAGAATTGTGTAGATAATGATGGAATTAGATCGAATTAGAATTAGATAGATAAGGGTAGAAACAGAATGAGAGAATTAGATAGATAAGGATAGAATTAGAATTAGATAGATAAGGATAGAATTGGAATTAGATAGATAAGGATAGAATTATATACTGTAGATAAGGTTAGAATTAGAATTATATAGATACGGGTAGAAATAGAATGAAAGAATTAGATATATAAGGATAGAATTAGAATTAGATAGATAAGGGTAGAAACAGAATGAGATAGATATGGATAGAATTAGTTGTATATGAATAGAATTAGAATTAGATGGATAGAATTGGAATTATACATACACAAGAATAGAAATAGAATTAGATAGATGTGGATAGAATTAGAATTAGATAGAATTAGAATTAGATCGAATTAGAATGAGATAGAATTATGTAGATAATGATGGAATTAGATTGAATTAGATAGATAAGGATAGAAATAGAATGAGAGAATTAAAATTAGATAGATAAGGGTAGAAGCAGAATGAGAGAATTAGATAAGGATAGATTTATATAGATAAGGATAGAATTAAAATTAGATAGAATTATATAGATAAGGATAGAATTATATAGATAAGGGTACAATTAGAATTCGATAGATAAGGGTAGAATTAGAATTAGATAGATATGGATAGAATTAGATAGATAAGGATAGAATTAGAATTCGATAGATAAGGGTAGAAATATAATTAAATCATCATGGGTAGAATAAGATATAATTGGAATTAGATAGAAATAGAAAGGCTAGAAAAAGAATTAGAATTAAGATGAGAAAACAATGAGCTGTGTTTGTCATATTAATTAAGAGTGAATGTGTGGATATATAAAAATAAAAAACTAGTTGCAAATTATTCAAAGCATCAATTTAAGTCCTGTAAATATTTTTTTCTTTAAAATCCCCATTCTGTCTTGCATACCCTGGATCTTGTCCAATCTGTCCAAATACAGTGCAGGCTTTAAGCTTCATGAAACTAAGCACAATCAGCCAATTTGGGATATGTTTAATTCAAAAATGTTATTAATTTGAAGAGCGCTTGTGAGTTGCTGTGCATTTGTCCATTAAAAGGAGTCAAGGACATTTCTCGGAAAAACACACAACTGCCTTATTAAATATAGGAGTATAACGGAGTATAACTGAGCTCTTTTCTTTAGATTTTCAAGGCCATTCTACCAGCAACCTACAGGTCCCTCCTATAGCACAGAAATGTCTCTTAAAAATTAATGTTGACATCTATGATTAAAGGAAGAACCTTGGACAAAAACACTTTTAAGACAACAAAAATGATTCTTCTACGGCAACCTTCTTTTGAATCCTTTATTTAAATAAATAAAGAAATAGAGTGTATAAGGACTTTTGGGTTTTTTTCAGTAACAGATTTTAAGGTATAATTATCCATCTTTCATACTATGCATTTTAACATTTTAAGCATATTCAAAATAAAAAGGTTGGCATTAAATATCTTTATTTTTTTAGCACTGTTAATTTCCAGTGACATTGGACCCCCTGGATATATATGATTTGAGAACCAGGTAATGAATACTGGGGGTAAATCAAACAATTCCCCTAAGTCTCCATTTCTGTCCTGTCTCTTAGATTATGAATCAACCATAATCTCAGTCTTCTCATCGGCCCCTGTCGTTTTCATTTTCTAGACACTGAAATCTATTTGCATGCTAAAAAGCTTAGGAACACCATTCCCCTCCCCCTGTCCACACTTCCATCTCCACTCCGTCCCTTTTCATCAGATGGTCTTGTTCTTCACATACAGTTATTAGCAAATAGCTTTAGAGAACACAAACTCATGTTTTTACCATGGTTTTCTTTGGAATAATGTGCATGTATGTGAGAGACAGACAGAGAAAGATCCTCAAAACGACAGACAGTGAGAGAGAGGGAGAGGTATGTATCTACGTATGGAGGAGTGTGAAAAAAAGAGGGGGAGGTGGAGAAGAGGACGATGGACACAGAGAAAGAGAGCGAGAGAGAGAGTGAAAGAAAATACAGTAACCACTGAGAGGAAAGCGTGTCACACAGAGAGAGAGAGAGAGAGACTGACAGAGTGGAGGTCTTGAGTTCCACAGACAGCTCTCAGGGGTCTGGCATTGGTAAATACACAACGCAGAAAGAACTAAGTTGTTATTATTCTTAGTTTACATGTCAGGGTCTATCTTGAAATGGAAGGATGACATTTTATGAATTTGCTTAAGAAAGGAATGTTTTGTGAAAGTTTGTTGTTATACTCTGTATAGTGCGGTCAAATGATGAATCGTGATTAATCACATTCAAAATAAAAGTTTTTATTTATATAATATATGCGCATGTACTCTGTATTATACATATACATATATATTAGGGATGCAACGGTTTTCGGTTCTTTATCGAACCGTTCGGTTCGCCCTGTTCAGTTCAGTACACCCACGTGAACCGCGATATTTCTGTAGCCTATTTGAGGCATTAAACTATTATTTTAATTTAAATGGGCGTTTTCTGTTTATTAAGCGCACAGACAATCAGGCGATGGTCAGAAATCCTCAAGACTAGTGATGGGTTGTTCTTGAACGATTCGTTCATTTTGAACTAATCTTTAATGTGACTCCAGAGACGAACGAGTCGTCTCGTGGGAGTGATTCGTTCAGTCGCGCACGGCTCAGGCTGCATAGGTTAAGCTTAAGGGGCTGTCACGTGATGAAAGAACGACTCGAAAAACCCGAAGACTCGAGAGACGAACTAATCCATTCCGTTTCCGGCTCAGGCTGCATAGGTTAACATTTCAGCAGCAAAATTATTCCAGAACTTCACAACGCGAGTAAGCCCCACCACTTAGTGATTGTTCTGATAGTGTATTTAGAAAACGTAAGTATTTTCTTGTTGCTGTAAATATTTGAATTATGTTCATGTTTACATTTCACTTAATACTGCACTTTTTATATCGTCCGTTTTTGAAAGAGGGCAAAAATAAGTGTTCTTTTTAAAAATAAATGTGGTGTTTTGACTTAATCCGTACCTTTTTTACATTTAATATTGTCTCTGTACCTTGATAACTTGAAATAGAAAGGGCAGATGACCTCCGGCTATGTTAGAGCTCACATACAGTACTGTACAGTAATATTGATGTATCGAAACCGAACCGTTACCGTGGCCAGGAAACCGTGATACAAACCGAACTGTGGGCTCACTGTACCGTTGCATCCCTAATATATTA
>JAUCMU010000104.1:5044269-5061850 GCA_032275025.1 Enteromius treurensis
TATTTTTGCAAATTTCCCATTCATTTCCTATGGCCGGTCATTTCTGACCGAAGGCCCCGAGTGTGACTATTTTTTTTTACGACCACTTAGACTTTTCAAATCCTGTCTCCATTTTTTTTGTGTGTGCATATACCAAATACCATAAAAGTCACTGAGTTTTGTACCATTCCGATGAAGCTACGATTTTTAATAATTTAAAAAAAAAAAAAATTCCGGTCAGTACTGACCGAAGAACCCCAGAGTAAATACATTTTAAAGTGTAATTTGCTTAATTTTCAGCCTTTATTACTCCAGTCTGATATAGTGCTGATTCATATTAGCGTTTAAAACAGTTAATTGATTTTGTGTGGAAATCTAATTGTATTCATATTTTACACAAGATTCTTACACGAAAAGGCGTTTAAGATACTTATTTGCAATAGTTATTTTTGATACAATGTAAATATTTTTATTGCACTTCTGATCATTTTAATGCATCCATGCTGAAATCTTAACTTCTTCTGACCCCAATTTATAATAAAAGTTTATTATTTGGTCTGTTATACCAGACCAAATTATATTTAAAATAAATGAAAACTTGAAACACAGTCTCTGGGTTACTTCAGCACACAAACCACTAGCTGAATCAGCTCATTCACAGCCTTGACTCATCTGCAAGAACATTTGTTCCATTTAACTTCCCAGTGGTTTATCACACAAAGCCTCAAACATCAGAAAGAAGCCTGAAATGAGAATAAAGACAGACATCTCTACTGGTGCACACATTTAGAAGTAATATTCAGGGCTATAGCAACTGATACATCTTTCCCACTTTCAGTTCATCCCTACCCACTTGTCAGAGGGTGGGGAAATTACTATTCTTTAAGAGATTTGTTTGGATCAGCCAAAATATAAAAAAGCCGGCAGCCAACATGAAATTAGTTTTGGCAATGTGTCACCTCGACTTTTTTTCAGACTGTTCTTGAACCTCTGGTAATATTACATTACACAATTACCGAAGGCTATGAAAGATTAGGGCTGTAGGAACAAATCAATGTAGATTTGACTCAGGAACTGGAGTATTAGCGCAGTCACGACTCTATCACACCAACATCCTGGAGTTTGGCAGTTATCAACAGGCAGCCTGATAGGGAGGGATTGTCATGTAATTACAAGTGTTTGCTACAAGGTAAGCAACTAAAAAGGTTTGATCTGTGATAAGCTTTCACTCGGTTTTAAATCAATCTGACACTCTGTTCACAGTTTTTACAAAAAAACAGAAAAAATAAACACTTGATTTCAAAGACAACTTTTGGGATAATGTGAATAAATGGTGTAGAGCAAGAAAATGTATTAAAAAGACTGCAAACTTTAGGTTCAGGTTGACTTGAGTGGTGTGTACTGCCACCTACAGGAACATACACACGCACACACAACATAGCAGGCACAGAAATCCTTCCATTAACATTACTTAATATAGAAAATGTTTACAGTAGGAGAAAAATGCTGTGAGGCTTTTGGGAAATGTAATGACAGATAAAACAAAACATTATGAAACAAGAATGTTAATGTTGTTAATTGCTACTTTAACTTGATTTGATTAAAATTGAAATTAGATGTATTATTTTAAGATCCATTATTTTGTTAATTAATGGTAACGTGTTGCATTTCTCAGTTTTCTTTTTCTTTTAACTGTGTTCTGTAATGCTTTCTAATTAAGACCAGCTTTAATTCAGCAGCACATAGTGCTGATGTGGGTACGATCACACAACCTGAGGTGCAAGACTGTGGGAAGAACAATCGCCAAACGTTGCCAGAATACTGAGTGAGTTCCTGCCAAGTGTTTCTCTTGCCATGTGATTGGCAGCCTTCAGCTGAGCTATCAGTGTGGATCAGCACAGAGCAACCAATACCACAATGATAGCGTAATGCATTTTGCACAGTATGCGATTCGGTTTCATTCATCAGTTCTCAAATAATCTCAAGAAGCAGCTACCAAAATATACAGCTGCTTTTTATAGATTTTAAATCAGACATGTCAAATGTATGAACCCACTCAAGTTCACCTTGATCTACACTCATCCTAAAGTCTGACAATCAGTTGAACTTACACTTGACTTTTGTTTAATAATGGGATTCCTTCAAAGGGGCCAGTTTCATAAAACACAACCACTATCTCTTATAAGCTAGTCTGGCAAACTAAGGCATAAACAGTCTTACTTTTTGAATTCGAACAATATATCTGACAGTCAGTCAATCAATCAACCAGTAACAACTACAAGAGATTAGCCCTAAAGACCAAAAAATATAAAATAAATAAATCTTCACAAAGCAAGTAAAAAAATCTGGGCCACTAAGATACACACACTTTTTAATAATTTTCTTGTCTTAAAAAAAATATATATATAATAATAATAAATATGCATGTATGTACTATTTTGAATACTGTCATATAATGCATAATTATACAGATGTAATTTGTTTAATATTTAGGCCTGTAAAATAACAGTTGTTAAGTAGCCTGTTGCTCCTAATCAGGAGGCAGGAAGTCCATGGACAGGGGTGGAGAATATAAGTCCAAAACGGCCATCCATCCAACAGACTGACTGGTTCAAAGAAAAAGTGTCAGATTAAGTGACATTGACGGTCGACAAAAGGGGGGTGCTAATTTAATCCATACAAACTGAAACTGAAGTGGGCTTGTGATGGCAAGCAAAAACGTATAGATAAAAGCAGTTGCAAGAAGCTAAAAGAAAAAGAAACCTTTGCCATACTCTCTCACTATACAAAGCACGTAGCCTATAAGCACTGTAATAAAATCCCAGGACAACCATACTCTGACCGTCTGCTTCTATCTATCACTCCACATGTCTGACATGAACATCCCATTCATTCATAGAGACAGCAGTGATTCGGCCAGTCCATCCTTTTAGATTTAATCTAACTTAATAATAAAAAAAAAATAAAAAAAAAATACACATACATAAAATCAACTGAAATAATTTTTATATTAAATACATATAATAAAGTTATATTTTTCATTTTTATTTTTTTAAAGGAGCAGAGTTACAGGAGGAAACAAAGTGGGGCCTTTGAATGTTAAATGGCTTTTGAGTCACACACAAAAAAAGAAAAACGATTAGAAACGTTGGCCTACACTGTGAAGACAGCACCAATAGATGGCACAGTTTGTGCATTACATAAAATCACAGCTGCAGATCTTAAAGAGGACGAGTCACAGCACTGTAAACCTGACTGATGTGTCTATTGTATATGATATACAGCATACTACTTGTGCCAGAAGTACCATTTAGATAGTACCCAAACAGCCAGACTTACCCGTTGCAGTAGATATTAAAAATAAAAATCACCATTTCAACTGACTAGGATTAAAATGTAAAACATTTTCTGTCCCTTTTTGTATTATTGTAAATGTATTTTTACTTGTTTTAATGAGTAATGTTAACATTAATGTTAGTCATTTATGTAATCTCACATTGTAAAAGTGCATTTTTAATATTTTCCATTTCAAAATGCATTTTTTTTAATGGATGTGTAGAGTATGTAATGTGAAACCTAAAATTACTTGAATGATAAAACAACCAGGGGTCTAAAATAATGCGTAGTCTATGATAAGTCAAGGATAATATTGCATACTATATAATAATATCACAATAAAGTATATTCATCAGCCAAATATTGATGTATTAAAAGTAGTGCTGTCAAATGACTAATCCAAAATAAAACTTACATCATTTTAACTTTACATAATGTGTGTGCGTACGTTGCATATTTCTTATGTATGTATACACACACACACACACACGCACACATCTTGAAATTGTTTACATTTATATTCTTATATTTGATATTATATATAAATATTTCATATATAAATAGAACATTTCTCTTAAATATATACATGCATTTTTATGTATACACACAGTACACACACATATATTATGTAAAGGAATAATCATGATTAATTGTTTGACAGCACTAATTAAATGTATTAATGAGTTCAGTTGTGCCATTTATTCAAACTGTCAATATTTCACCCTCCTAGTAAGTACATTTTAGTAAGTCTCTTACCTGGTGACTTGTTGGACCGGACTGGAGAAAGATAGGGTTGGCGGGGAGGGAGCAGAGGGGAGGAAGGGAGGGAGACAGACACTCCTCTGGTCAAACTCGGCCTCAGCATCAGCATCTCCTCTGCAGGGTATGGCTGTACCAGCAGCGGCCCACTCCCATGATTCTGAACACCCACAATCCCCGCTTCCTGAACTCTGTGATGGAAACTGGGGCTGAGGGATTGACTTCCTAAGCAAAAAAAAAAGATTTTGTATTAGTTTTGGCCTCTCTTTTGAACACTTGATTACGTTTATATCTGTGTGCAAATAATTTAGCATGTTTTAAACAAAGCCGAACGTGATAGTTCAGAATCCTGTGTTAGTGATCTATTCACATTTACAGCCACAATAACAAACAGTGAACATTTAGAATAGTTTAGTTTGAGTCTCTTAAACTTTCAAACTCTTAAATCCGATTTATTGAAAAGCGGAGAGGAAAAAAATAAAAAAATAAAATAAAGAAATTCTGTATACTTTCCAGTTGTATGTCAGAAATCCAATTAGGTAGGTATCATTACCAATGGCTTTCTGTATCCAAGCCTTCAAAACCACTATAAAAACATACAGACAAACTACTAAGGCTGTCTCATGACCAACAGTAACATTATACATCTTTCTCCTCCTATAATAAACCCTTTCGAAGAAGGCTGAGAATAATTTAAGCTCTTTTAACATTCCAAACTAAACATACAAGGCCTAAAGTTCCTCTCACCGCAACAGGGTTTACTGCCAAAATGAAGCTGGTTTTAAACGAAAAGCCAACAGAATGTCGATTTTAACAGGACCGCCCACCATATTATGTAGAAGCCATCCCTGTGGTCATTTTAGAGAAAGATTGATTAAAGAGACCAAAATGTAAAACTACTCAGTGTCTACATGAAATGAAATATATATATATATATATATATATATATAAATAAATTGGGGCTGCACGATAACAGAAAAAAATGATTATCACGATTATTTTGCTTAAAATTTTTTATCACGATTAATAATGACGATCATTCCTTTGGTTATGTGTTTTTATTCACTTGTGTGTAAAGTTATTGCACTTTACAGCCACAAATAAAGAAGCAAACATGTTTAGAATGGAGAGTTTTTCTTAGCTGTGAATTCATATAATATAGCTGTTTAAATAAATAAAATTAAACTGCCTATTTTACATCAACTTGTAACTAACGATCGCACTTCTGCACCTTCCTCAAGTTGCTCCAAGTAAAGCCTGTAATCAGTGGTAAATTCCATCAGGTGCGTGATCTTACATTGAGCCGCATTCATTACACAGAGCCATTATTCACTAATAAGCTGTGCAAATTCGGTTTCATTATCAGTGTGATTTTGCGCAGCTTGTCAGAGAATAACAGCTCTGCGTAGTGAATGGGGCTCAATGTAAGACCACCACGCACCTGATGGAATTTTCCGCTGATTACAGGCTTAACCGACAAGATGCGCATTACATATCACGCAATGATTATCTTGCAGCCCTCTGCTATTCTTCTAAAGCTTCAGAAAGCGCTCGCAATCTAGACGCAGTAACATCATAGTGACGCGGTCCAATGCGTAAACTCCTCCCATAAAAACAGTTTTGTTTCTATACTGTAAAATGGCGACAATATTTAATAACTGATTGTGGGTCATAAATATTGTTATTGTGATGAAAATACGATTAATCGTGCAGCCCTAATCAGAGGATCAGAACCAGCTGTAACCACTTAGCCCGCAGCCAGATAAGCTGCGTGAGGCGCCCACAACGCTGAGCAGAGATTCATTTGACTCCATGCCGCCGAACTAACCTGTCTCTCCCTTTTTCTCACAGAAGCCAGTTACTGAACCTTGCTAACCTGCATCCAGGAAGGAAACCAGACACGGCTTGAACCGCCTCAACTGCCTTTGCTCTGGACAGAACGCAACTCTGCCTCGCTGCTCTAAAGGGAGCTCTTAAAGGGGACGTTCGTCGGCAACTCAGTGACTTTAATTCATTGATTATTTTTTTGTCGAATAAATCCACCCTCCAGGTTATTTTTGTTGAACTTTATCCTGTTGTCCTGTGCTCCTTTGCCACCTAGTGACAATATCAATATGCTACTCCTGTTTAACTAGTCAGTTTCCACAGTCATCATATTACCTTCCTGTCTGTGACTTCACCATTCTTAAAGACTTTCGTGTGGGTTGCAAAAAATAAAATAAAAAATAAAAGTAAAAGTAAAAGATTAAAAATTATATCCACTATTGACTATATTTTTATGTTGTGGCAAAAAAGGAAGAAAAAGAAAAAAATTCGCAGTTATACAAAACCTATTACTTTTAATAAAACAAACATAAATCAAGGTATCACTACATTATTATATACAGCATAAGATGGATATTGATTCTAAAAATTGAAGATTATTTTCAATCATAACTTAAAGTAACAGCAATTAAAAAAAAAAAAAGTAGAATTGAGCATGCACAATGAATTATTTAATATTTTGTTATGTATTTCTGGACTTATAAATCAATAATAATAATAATGAACAGTACCTTTTGTTTTACTGTTACCTTGTTTCTACTGTTACCTTGTTTCTAATAAAAATGTATTTATTTTTGTAGACAAGATTCATCACAAATTTTGAATATACTAAAATATATTTCAGACTTTAAAATGTTCTAAAAAAAAATTATGATTTAATTCACCCAATTACAAGATTAACAAATATAAACAAATTTTATTTTATTCAAGTTTTATTAGTTCCTCTTATTAATGTTAGATTATCAGTAAAAACTAAACAAATAGATAAAACGCACACAAAAATTGAATAATTGGCTCTGAAGCAAAGTCATATTGTATTGAAAAGTAAGAAAACAACATTTGAAGCAGAGACTAAAAGTACTATGTGTAAATCAATTTGTTAATTTTTTTTTGTTAAAATATTTTTAAAGTGTTTTTCCAAGCATAGCTTTGCTAATAAATTATACCAAAGAAAAGGTTTACTCAATTGTACCAACTTTGTTTGCATTTTTGTTTTAAAATGAAAAGATTTGCAACTGTTTTGATAATAACAGAGTTTCGGGAGGAGCAGCGGCTGAATTAATCACCGCTGTGCCGCATCTCCTAAACATCTCCTCGTTACGATCACCCAATCATATCTTTTCCTTCCCACTATAAATACTCCCACTTTTCTCCCTTCCGCATCTCGCTTATGCAACCCTCCCCTTCTCCTCCATCAGCTCCATCTCTTACCCGGGGGGCATCGAGAGTATGAGCCGGGTGTCGAACCCCGCCCTCGCTACGGCTCAGGCCACTAGGGTTCGGGGCCTGCCGTTCTCCTGGCTCGCTTCCCGGACAGCTCGCCAAATTTGCTTTTACTTACCATTCTAATTTTCCCTCGCATTAATGAGAAAGCGCAAACTCATGAATCAGGATTCAAATGATACTTGACCACAGGCAGGGTAAGGTTTCGCTCCAGTATGGAGGCTATATGTAACATTGGCCATAGGCTGGAAAATGTGTCGGCATGGCTTTCTTCTTCCTTTTTATTGCAGATTGTGGTCGGCCGACTCTTAACACAGCCCAGCAAATCAAGTCTGACTAATGACAGTCTACTCCAGAGAGCTCTGATATAATTACAGCCCTGCATTCATAACACAGAGGCCTGACCAAAATACCAACCAGAGACTCCATTCATCAGACATCAAATATTTATCAGAATATAAATTCAGTCGAAATGAGGGTTTGGAGCTGGACGGAGGCTTTGCTGAATCCTATATTTAGTCAAATGTGGACAGACCGAACCAGACAGGAAAAAAACAACATTCATGCCGCTGTAAACGGACTCTTAATGTACATGGAGTAAATCAGGTATGCTGGCATTTTGGCATCATCATAAGAATGTGGCATAAAGCAGATAAGATAGAGTTCAGCAACACCATAAGAATGAGCAAAGTGAGCATTGCTCAACGTCTGAAGGAAACTAAGAAAAAGGACAAGTATGGACAGCGATAAAAACCTACCGTAGAGAAAAGCAAAAACAAAAAAAAACTTAACCCCAGATGGCACCAACTCTTTTTCATACAAACAGGAAGTTGAAACAAATTAAATAAAATTCGTTGGATGACAATGAGGAAGGAAGGGAAAGAAATTAAATTTTAAATAAATGTCATTCTTTGAACTTTGAACTGATGTCATGATTTCCACAAACATATTAAGCAGCTGTTTTCAACACTGAAAAATGTTTCTTGAGCACCAAATTAACATATTAGGATGATTTCTTTGACATGACACTGAAGACTGTAATCATGGCTACTGAAAATTGTTAAATATATATAGAAAACAAAACACTGCAATGATGTTTTGAATGTTTTTACATGATATTTTTCAATTATGTTTGACATTTTTTTACTGCATTTTGGTCAAATCAATGTCTTGGTGACCATGAAACACTTTTCAAAATCTTACCAACCAATGTTTAATGTTCATAAATCTGCTGTTTCCATTCTGAAAATTAAGGAATTAAATCCAAATTGAAAACTAAAATCTAAACAATGGGACTATTTCTAGGTTACTAATTAAAATGAAAAACACAAGTCAAATCGTCACCCATAATTTAGCACAAAAAGCACAACTTTACTGCATACAGTATACAAAGCATGAACAGATTGGGTGATGACTAATATTGTGCAGACTTTTAAAGAGAAAGAAATGGTTGACAAGTGTATTAAAAATAGAGCCCGGCCGATTTATTAGGCATTTTTCAACTATCGGTCTCGGCAATGGCTGATAAATCAGTATTTCAAAAATAAAAAAAAAACAGACAAAACACCCTCACTGGTAACTTTGATTTGGTTGTTGTTGTAATTGTGTTTTTGTTCAAAGGACTTTAAAAGTTCAATATCTAAAATTTCTATTTTTATACATTTTATTTATCAGAACTTTAATATATTTTGATGTACCTCAGTTCCGGTGTGACAATAATATTTTAGTGAATACTTAACTACAAATAATTATTTTTGTACTAAATCCTGCCTCTGCTGGACTGGAGCAATTGAGGATTGACTGATTCAGTACACTACATCATATACTGTTAGCAATTTTGCTGCTGTTGTTATTTATCAGAACTTAACAGAATTTGTCTCCAGTCCTATTCCAAGTCTTACCAAGTCTTTCAAAACTGCTAACTTTGATTTGGTTGTTGTTGTTTTTGCGTTTTTGTTCAAAGGACTTTACTTTTCATTTCTTAAGTTTGTATTTGTATATTTGCTCTGTTGTGACAAACGAAACAAGTTTCTTTTTAAAATGCATTATCATATTATGTTAGTTTAAACTCATAAATAACTACAAATAACTAATGTTAGGGAAATCTGGTAATGCCAGCCAGCGTTACTGACCCCAGTTTAGCTGTCACAGCGCGGTCTCAGTCACCTGACTACTGATTACCCTCACAGAAGGACGTCAACATTTTGGAGTTATTAGCCAGATAAAATCAATCATCAATAACAAAAAGGAACTTTAACTGTTACATGACTTGGAATCCTTTTGTAATTTGGCTTCACTTTTGTATTATGCTTCTAAATTTTCAACATTTCCTTTATCCTGATTCTCTTCCTGGTGGCAGAATTCCAGATGTTGCTCAGACACTGTAGCACATGTCTGTTGTGTTACCTGACATGTAGGCCACGGTATATCTCTCAGATCAGTGCACAAGCTGACTGATCACCGCTGGAACTTCTTAGGCATTTCAAAGACTGTTATCCATGATTAGCTCGCTCATCTGAGAGTGTGGCCAGCTGTGTTTCTGGTAAGGAGATTAGGCCTTGTGTTACTGGAATTCAAACATACAATCTCATAACCAAGTAATATGCTCCAGCAGCAGTTTTGAATTAGCTAACCTTTCTCAAAATTAACTTGAAAAAAGAAAATATATATTTTGACTGGCCTTTTTTCTAATAGCTACAGTAAAGATATGGGAAATGAATGAATGCACAATACTTATTGAACACACAAATCACATGGACTGTTTTTTTCAATAGAGATTTTGTGTCCATTTCAGAGCTTAACATCTCACATTCCTTTTTACTTTCCTTGTATGGAAAGGAACAGCCTACACAATCTGCAAATGAACTCCTTTTAAATTCCAGAAGGAAGGAAGAAGTCATTCATGTTTGGAATAAAATGAGAGTAAATGACACAATTTTCATTGCTGGGTTTGCAAAAACTAAAAAAAAAAAAAAATCAGTAACTGAGCAACTTTGCTTGCTAAAACTACTTCATTTCAATTCACAATTAAAATCTGTTTGCATGTTTTTAATAGGTGGACAGACAATAATCGTGTGTCTCTTTATAAACAATCTGACTCTGCTAAATAACAAGAGGAGCCCCTGCTGACTAAGGAGAAACTGGACACCAGAGCAGCTGAGATCACACAAGAAAACCCTTCAGCCTCACACAACTGGCCTCAAAACATAAACCTTACCCTGACACACACAATGCAGATGGATCAACTTTCTGAATGTCACTCTACTCCAAGAGATTTATACCTGAGGACAGTAAAAACACACACACGTTGTAAACTCAACATCTTAGGCCAGAGTCATACTGTATCACTCTGCACTGTAACCCAGCATCAAACAGACCCTGTTTTTAAAGCTAAATCCTTTGTGATCCGACCTTTACAAGGCCTCAGTTCAAAGGCAAGAGAATACTTCAATCTGACATTCCAAATGAAAAAGGGTCAATCCATGAAATCCCCACCAAAGTATGTTTCTTACGGATTAAAGAGTTTAAATTCACAAAAAAAAAAAAAAAGATTTAATAAAGAATAAAATGGCAAACATATAATATAAAAGAGCACTGATAAAGTGGCCCATCAATACAAAATGATTTTTAAAAACATGTTCATCAAAATGACTAAATCTATGATTCTATGTTCTAATATATCTTTTAGGAACCCAATTCTAATGCAGCACTGCATGTGCTTCACTGAAAAAGGCACGAATCCTAGAATGCCTAAATTTAAAAAAAATAAATTCTGATTCTACATGGAGTCAAGAGAAGTATCAATTAAAAAATGTCATTCGATAGTGCGGAATATCAAAAAAGATGTCAATTTAATTGAAAATGAACTCTTTTATTCAATATTCATGTGTGCTACATATTTTTTATGCTTCGTGTCAATTGCTTAGCAACATGCAAATGTCAAACTCTAATGCAATCAATTGTGAGTCGAGTCTTCTTTGTGCCATTTCCGTTGCTGCATATGTACAGCATTCCAAATCAATCAAGTATGAGGTTTCGAATCCTTTAGGCTGCTGCATTAGAAGGACGCTGCTTATGAAATGAGTAAGCAGTAAGACAGGATGTTTTTGGATATAACATTATATAGCTAATTGCTAGTCAAACGTATCTTTTCTCAATTGCCCTAAAATCTACAAATCAATAATGTAATATATAAAACAAAATGTGTTATGCTAAGCACATTTCATTCCATAAGTATGAAAGTGAATGGGTCTAGGTTGGTCAAGCTACAAGGTGACCAAAAAAAGTGTTAAAGTAGTCCACATGACATTTTACAGTTTTTTTGCTTGTTCTTTTTTACACCAAAATCTATACATATCCTAAGCCATAACACCATCTCAAAATGAAACCTTTTTAAAAACGTACTACACAAAATGCAAATCTGTTAAAACTAGTGGTGGGCCGTTATCAGCGCTAACGCGTCACGTGCGCGATGTGTTTGTTTATCCTGAAGCGTCTGATCGCGGCTGCGGATAAATGCCCTTGCATTTTCTAATGCTTTTATACAAAACTGATGAACACACCGTCAGTTATGTTTTCAGAGCAGAGCAAAACATCTGATATATGGAAAGAGATCCGTGCATTATTCTGAATGCAGCCTGTTAAAGCTGCCACTGTCTTGATCTCATCAGTAATAATCAAGCGGGAATAATGCAGAAGAAAAAAAGAAAAATCCAACTTTTAAAATTCAAGACTATTTCTGTAAACATTCGTATACTCAAAGAGCACTTTGAAGTAAGTTTTAAAAGAGTAGCCTGTTTATTTAATGATACAAAAAGTACATTTTGCACAAAATAAATTGGATTTAAAATGTAGCTGCCAGTTTTTTACTGTAAATTATTTTACAGATTTGACTTTTTTTTTTTTTTGCACCCAACACTTTTACCACAAAGAACCTTTTGTGAAAAAGAAAGGTTCTTTAAGAAACCATTGTAGACAAAAAGTTTTTTCTATGGTACTGTGAAGCGCCTTTCTTTTTTACAGTGAATACAGTCAGTTAAAAACATCACTGGTTCTGCACAGTCCATCGGTTGTGGTAAAAAAAAAAATGTTATGGGGAACTATACAAAACTGAACATGTGTGCATGTTTATGTGGTTTATGAGGACATGAATTTGCATAATGACATGGGTATGAAATAGGTATTACAATATGAAGGTGATATATGAGGACATTTTCAGGCTTAATACTAATATACATACTAAATTGTGTTTTGTTTTTTTAGTTTTTTTTATAAAAAGGCACATAGTTTCCTGTAAGGGGTAGGTTTAGGTGTAGGGTCAGTGTAGGGCAATACCACGTACCGTCTGTGCAGTAGAAACACCATTACAACTATGGAGAGTCCCCATAAATCAAAAAAACCAATGTGTGTGTGTGTGTGTGTTGTCAGGGTGGAGAGCACTGTTATTACCATGGCCAGATCAGAGGGAATGACAACTCTCATGCCGCTCTGTCCACTTGTAATGGTTTACAGTAAGTACAGTAGTAAATACATATACACCTAAAAGCATCAAAGCTTTCTCTGCTTATTCAGCTGTGTCTGTCTTTTTTCACATTTTTAAGTTGCTTTGGATAAAAGCAGTTAAATAACGTAACTGTTTGTCTCTCTCTCTGGTTTTCAGTGGCATGTTTGACGATGGAGTCCATGTGTACACAATTGAGCCACTTAAACAGAATCACTCTATGGTAATACTTAATATCATACACACTCTAACCAGATCCACAGTCTAAAGGCCATTGCACACAGTTTTTTCTGTATTTTTAATATAAAAATGCGGTCTCTCTGAACATAATTGCAGTGTATGTTTTGGAGAATTTTGAATACAGTATTTCATTTTTTACTCAATTTCTTCAAACTCAGAAAGGTATGGACATTGTTTAAAAAAGGATTTTGAACATTTCAGTTGAGTTGCTGTCTGCTAGTTGTTGGCTATGCTTGTCACGATTTGTGTTTAGTTTCCTTGTGTTTTGCTCCCCATGTGTCTGCCATGCCCTTATTTGGTCTTTCCTGTCCTAGTTTCGTTGATTGTGTTGATTAATCCCCAGCTGTGATCTCCATGTGTGTTTAGTTAAAGACTCGTCAGTGTTTCTATTTTTGTGTTGTGTGCTACCTGAGCCAGAGCAAGCGTGACAATGCTAATGTTACTAGCTCTAGTTATTTCCTCTGCACATTAACTGCACCTCTAAACACTTTAACGAACTCACTCCTCTCCCAACTCCTCGCGAGCGAAGGTCAGGAGGCCGTCCACAGATGCCTGGCTATCGTCTTGCTTTTTTCAGGGAAAGCCCCTCCAAAAATCTGGACTGTATGGAGGGCAATCAGTGCCAGCTCCCTAAAGAACTGCACTGTATGGAGGCCCATCAGTGCCAGCTCCCCAAAAGCAGATCCAGATCCTTGCGGATTCCAGTCCACGTGGTCCGGGTCCTGATCCAGATTTGTCGGCCGATATGCCAGTTCTGATCCCCATGGATCCCGTTCCACCATTCCCGATTCCAGTTCTTGATCTTCATCCAGGAGTGTCGGTCCCAAATCCAGTTCCTGAATCATGACCAGGAAAGCCGTTGCGGAGTACAGTTCCTGATTTCTGGCCAGGAGTGCCGATCCCGATTCCAACCCCTAGGTTACAGCTAGGAGTGCCAAACCCAATTCCAGTCCCTTGTTTACGACCAGGAGTGCCGATTCGATCCCTGTTCCAGAGTCTCAGCCAGTAGAGCCGATCCCGATTATGGAAGTGGTGGGCAGGGAGGGGATTTGGCCTCCCCAGACTACAGATCTGCCATGGCCGCCCAAGGCTCCAGATCCGCCACGGCCATTCAAAGCTACGATGTCACCCTGGAGGTGACCAGTGACTCTGCCCCGTGCAGCATCCATGGCGCCCACCCCCCGTCCCCTTGGAATGTTTTTGGGTGCGATGACACACCTACCTGGGAGGGGGAAGTGATGTCAGAATTTGTGTTTAGTTTCCTTGTGTTTTGCTCCCCGTGTGTCTGCCATGCCCTTATTTAGTCTTTCCTGTCCTAGTTTTGTTGATTGTGTTGATTAGTCCCCAGCTGTGATCCCCATGTGTGTTTAGTTCAAGACTCGTCAGTGTTTGTATTTATAGTGTCCGTGTTGTGGATCCTTAAGTGTCAAACCTTGTGTTCTATTTTTCCTGTCTTGAATCATCGAAGGAAACTTTTGTTATTATGAAGATCTGTGCCTTGTGTGCTACCTGAGCCAGAGTGAGCGTGACAATGCTAATGTTATTAGCTCTAGTTATTTTCTCTGCACATTAACTGCACCTCTTAACACTTTAACAAACTCCATTCATTCTCTCTCTACACTGACTACACACACCCTTAACTAACTTTAAATGTATAAAAAAAAAACTCATTATAAACACTAACAAAAGCATGAGGGCTTTTAAACCACCATAGCATGTGAGTATATAATTTGACATGTTTAGCTGAAGTCACTTTGGATGAACTTGATAAGATCTGGCAGCTCATGCGCTGCGTGTTTTTCATTAGGAGGGAATGGCGAGACCACATGTGTTACGCAGGACCACTATCCTACAGCAAACCGCACCTGCAGGAGAGGAAGGTACATACAGCACAGCTAAAGGAGGAGTTCACACAAATATACTTGTATCTTGAAGTACTCTTAAATGTATATACACTTCAAATCCTAAAATTGTGCCCGACTCCAATGCAATTTTTTAGCAAATACAAACAGTTGGTTTCTATATAATCCCGCCATTTTGGTGTGACGTTTTTCTTTAAAAATTCCTACAAGTATCTTTCAACAAATGTCTGTATGAGCCTGCTGGCTGCTTTGTAGTAGATAGAAAAAAGAAGCGTATTTCAAAGTCTCTACTGCCACGACTACAAACTTGAAGAAAAAAAAAAAGAGTCAGAGAGAAATACGAGTTACTTTGAGAGTCCTTTGCTAATTCAAAATATTTTACAGCACATAACATTTGGTTCAATTCATCATACCGCAGGAGAACTGGATGCCCTTTTTTTTTAGTAAAATGATCTGCATGTTGTTTGGAGAATAGAGGATTATGCTAATTTGTTCACTGATGACAATGTTAAACTTTTGTTAGAAATACAATTCTCTTTGGGGAAGGACTCTGAGAGCTTGAATCCCTGAAGAGCACAACAAAATGCGTAGGAAAACTGTCAAACAAACACTTGTTTGTGTGTGTGCAGGCATGGAGGAGGATTTGTCTTGGCTTCGACGGAGGAAAAAGCGAGCTGTAAGGGTTTGAGTGGGACGCAGCTGATGCTGGAGACAGGCCACAGAGTGATCCACTGCAGAGCAGAGCTACAACACCATCCCATAATATATCAGACAGTCACTAAACACCAGCCATAGTACTAACACTTTTACTACACAAAGGCTGCATACCAACTGGCATACTAATTAGACTAGACTGTATTCATATATTCTACATTTTAGTGAATTAAAAACAGCATACTGGATTTCAGATATATGCATCTGTTCATGCTTTTTGGGGGAATGCTGCACATATATTGCATACAGTTGCAGCCATTTGCTAAAACCTTTTGAGTTAATTTTTTTCCCTCATTAATGTACACACAGCACCCCATATTGACAGAAAAACACAGAATTGTTGTTTTTTGCAGCTTTATTAAAAAAGAAAAACTGAAATATCACATGGTCCTAAGTATTCAGACCCTTTGCTGTGACAGTCATATATTTAACTCAGGTGCTGTCCATTTCTTCTGATCATCCTTGAGATGCTTCTACACCTTCATTTGAGTCCTGCTGTTTTTGATTATACTGATTGGACTTGATGAGGAAAGCCACACACCTGTCTATATAAGACCTTACAGCTCACAATGCATGTCAGAGCAAATGAGAATCATGAGGAACTGCTTGAAGAGCTCAGAGACAGAATTTTGTCAAGGCACAGATCTGGCCAAGGTTACAAAAAAAAAAAAAAACTGTGGGGGTGTTTTTCAGCTGCAGGGACAGGGCGACTAGTTGCAATCGAGGGAAAGATGAATGTGGCCAAGTAAAGGGATATCCTGGACCTAAACCTTCTCCAGAGTTCTAAGGACCTCAGACTGGGCTGAAGGTTTACCTTCCAACAAGACAATGAACCTTACTACATAGCTAAAAAAACGAATGAGTGGCTTTACAACAACTCCGTGACTGTTCTTGAGTGGCCCAGACAGAGCCCTGACTTAAACCCAATTGAACATCTCTGGAGAGACCTAAACACGGCTGTCCACCAATGTTTACCATCCAACCTGACAGAACTGCAGAGGATCTGCAAGAAGGAATGACAGAGGATCCCCAAATCCATGTGTGAAAAACGTTTTGCATCTTTCCCAAAAAGACTCATGACTGTATTCGATCAAAAGGGTTCTTCTAAATACTGAGAAGCATATGTGAGTGTAGGGTCTAAATACTTAGGACCATGTGATATTTCGATTTTCTTTTTTAATAAATCACGTATCGTCTATGTAATAATGTCAACAATTCTGTGTTTTCAATATGGTTTGCTGTGTGTACATTAACGAGGGAAAATTTTTTTTTAAATGATTTTAGCAAATGGCTGCAATATAACAAAGAGTGAAAAATTTAAGGGGGTCTGAATATTTTCCATACTCTCTGTATGCGTTAAAAATAAAGTACATTTTTGTTCATAGATCATCTAAGTAGCCTTCAGCACAGAGGCTTTGGACTAGCCAAAGCTGGCAGATCACTCAATCAAAAAACCTGTCAAATTGAGTTTTAACAGAAACAAGTATTTACTTACTCTCAGGCCATCCAAGATGATTTTTGTTCTAGATCTAAACAGATTTGGAGAAACTTAGCATTGCATCTGTTTCTCGCAAATGGATCATTGCAGTAAATGGGTGCTGCAGTGCCGCTGCTCCCTATACGCAGAGTACGCAGTCTGCGTAGGGCACCAGCTCCCAGGGGGGCACCGTCCCAGTTTCTCAAAAAAAAACGTTTGTTCTATTTTATTAAAAATGTATAAAGAAACATAAAAATCGAAACATGAACAGACATATTATACATAGAGTAATTGTTAAAAAAAAATGTATTTAAGCAGTATAAGCAAACGTGACACGCGTTCCCGCATCTGCGCACGCGCGCGCTCTCATCTATGTTTGCGGCAGAATACAAATAATCATAATTGATGGACAACTAGGCTCTATCAGGGAAATGACATCAGCGCAAC
>JAUCMU010000104.1:5061950-5074686 GCA_032275025.1 Enteromius treurensis
TCCTGGTTTAAACTAAGCCATGTTTGTGAAACTGGGCCATTGTGTTGATAAATAATAAGATGGCAGTACTGACACACCGGTATCTCAAATGTAACAGGTAGCACACAAGTTCTGAATGCCTTTGGCAGATCTCAAATGAGCCATTTTTATCTAGATTTAAAAAAAAAAAATCTATTCCCACCCTTAGATAAAACAGTTTTCTTTTTAATCCCATTAGCAAATTTTACATAAATACTTTTTCAAAATTTGTCAAACTTTGTTTTTGCATGTTAAACAGTAGTTTTTAGGAAGTGTCTCTTTTGAGAAAAACTTTGCATGATCACATATATGCAGCTTTCGGAAATCCAGAATCCCCAAAAACTAATGACAACAGATTTGGCTGAACAAAAATGGTCATATTTGACACCAGAAAGGTTTCTCATGACCTCACTACATGTGTATCTGGTACTCTTTATTACTTTTGAAACTGAGAACAGAGCTTCCAGGCAGATGATCAGCCACAAAAAGTAGCACTGTAGAGTGTAAGTGTGACGACTGATCTGTCGTGTGTGCTGGATAACTCTCTCCATCCCCCTGCAGCTAACATAAGGTGTCGTAAATACTTCATGAGCAATATGTCTCTTTAGAGGACACCCGAGTGTTGTCTCTAACCGACAGAGACTTCGCCTCGACCGATGTTAGTATAGCAGATTTGCACATCAGAGAACAAACAAAGTGACAATCAACTACATAGAAAAAAGGAGGATATACAAGGGGAATTATTTATTTGCAGTCTCCTGCCTTATAAAGAAGACATTGAGATAGATTAGCAGATGAAAAGTTTCTCGTATGTGGGTCAGGTAGTGTTTGTTTGGCAGCTCTCAAACTTGTCTTGACATACTTAAGTGAGTGAGTGGAGCAGAGATGAATGAGGTTAATTGGAACACGGCTCCATTGAGAGGCTCCGTTGGGAGAGAGGTATCGGGCCAGCGATGGTGCTGAATTCAGCAAGAAGCCGAGCGGATACGAGGGTGATCTTGTGGAACTGGGTGTCATGGTAACGTGACATCATTAATGAGGTAACTCTTATTTGTCGCAGTGGTTGACGTTTCAAGAGAGTGACGTAAGTGAGAAAGCGCAGAGACTCTCAAAGGCATATTCACACAAAATTGAAAAGTCAGTTATTTACTCTCATGTCTTTCCATAGCTCATATGACTTTCGTGGAACACAAACATTTTATTTTTGAAGAATATCCTGGCCCCTTGTTTTAATATAATGAAAGTGAAAGGGAAACTGGATCAACGCAGTTTCAAAATTACACAAAACAAGTACCATAAAAGTAGTCAACATAACTTCAGAAGACTAAAAATATAAGTGATGTGATGATTTTTGATGAGCAGAGCAAAAGGTATGTCATTTAATAATAATAATAATAATAAACTCTCGGATGCAATGATAAGAAATGTTAAAGTTTGTGATTCCTGATATCCAAGTCAAGAAAGAAAAACTTTTTAAAGACTTTCTTTCTTCAGAAAATCGATTGTTTAAGATTGATTGCTTCATTATTCATTCATGATTCTGACTCCTCATAACAGCCCACCAGAAAGTCGAATTTTCATCGAAAAGACACAATTTTGGCCATTTTATCATAAAAGTGTCTTTTTTTTTTTTTTAAAGATAGTGAACAGCATAATAGTCATATTGACCACTTGTATATTTTCATAATGAATCTGTATGCTTTTCGAGAGTTCCAAAAAGAACTACTTCTATAAAAATATATTACACACACACACACACACACAAATAATTCATATACACACACACACACACACATATACATATACACACATATATATACACACACATACATAATAACAGCGGTGTGTGTGTATATATTATATATGTGTGAGTGTTTGTGAATAGATAGAGAGATAGAGAGATAGAGAGAGAGACAAAGAGAGAGACAGACAGATAGATAGAGAGACCGAGAGAGATAGATAGATTTCAATACGATTATGAAACTATGTTTTCAATGACAAGTCACAGTCTGAGCTGGAATAAACACACACACCCACGCACAAAACACCTAAATCTCATTTTGCCAATCCCAGCCACAGCTTTATAAATCTCTTTGGAGGCCATAAGCCAATTATGCAATTAAATTAAGCATACACACAACAGCCAGCAGCAAAGTACAGTTCAAAAGGTTTCAGCAGCAGTTTATTAATGTCATTTTCCCTTCTTCAGGGAGTAAAGCAGCTTACCTGGGTCTCTTTTGCCAGTTCTTCCTCCTCCCTCTCGCCCTTTCTTCAGCACTCCCTTAAACATGGTAAAGTTCCCACTTTTACCGCGGTCCTTTGTTCCTGCAGAGACACAAATTTATTGAAGAACAGCACACTGTTAACAACTGATCAAGGGGAAAAAATCTGGTCAATATTACCACAATGCTTTGGACGTGTCATTTAAACGAGTCACCAAAAACTCAACACACAATGGAAAACAAAACTCCCCATTCATTTTATGTATGTGTGTGTTGCCACCTCGTGACGGGAGGAATTGGTTGATGAAATTCCCACATTCCACATCTAATTAACGCTCTGCTGCCTGGTCTAAGGCATATAAACAAATAAATAAAGAAACAGCGAGAGCCAGCGGTACCCACACACTGTAAACTGTTGCACGCCACTCACATAATCCATTAAACGTGAAATAAAAATACATTTAACAGCGTAAACTGAAGGAAAACTGAAAGACCTTAGTAGGCAAGGAAAGACCAGCTGCTATAAACCACTCAAAATAAGAGGGAAACTAGTGTGCCACTGTCCTTCACGAGTCCACTGCATGTGTCCACACGGCAGCTGTCCACACGGACACGTCTTTCAGACAATAGCAGGAAATACCAGTCCGTCTACCAAACCTCCACTTTGTTCTAAAATAGCAGAATGGATCTGTCTGTTTATCTGAGTATCCAGGCCTGCAGGCTGGTCTCACAGTGACAGGCAGCTCAGAGGTGGACATTTGTTCATTAGAAGCCACAAGAAGAGTATCCAGGGTTCTGTTAAAATCAATCTGTATTTTACTGCTGTCCCATTACAACTAAACTACCAACGACAAAAATTTAATTGTTATTGTGATTATTAATTATGATTATGGTATAAACATCATTCAGTTGAAATTGTGATAGTTTAAAGCAACAGCATCCCATATTTTTACATGAACATGAACATTAACTTTATTGCTTTTCTATTGTATCAAGCCTCAAATATCAATTATTCATTGGATTGTTAAAAAAAAAAAAAAAAAAAAAATGAATAAATGAAAAAAACTATGAATGGTATTACAATGTTATACCAAAACTTTAAAATATTTTGAAAAAAATTAATAAAGCGCACCTTAAGCACACAAAATAACATTAAGTAGACTTAAGATTAACTGCCACTGTAATGATTGCATAATTGTTGCGCCATCCGTAATTGTAATTACAAAATTGATTAATTGTGCAGCTCTATACCAAATCATAAAATAAAAATAGTTTTGTAAAGCACTGTGTAGTACAGTCATAAAAGCACTAACTTCCAATTTTCCAAAACAAGGGAAATGTTAATAAAACACTCAAGTGTCAAATATCGATATTAAATGCATTAACTGGCCTTAATGGGCCTCAGTCATGAAACATTCCTAAATACAGGAGTATTCACAAATGCTTTGTACATTTAACGTGCATGTTAATTAATGCCAATCATGCAATCGTCATGTATGCCAGAGCCATAGAGAGAGAAACTTTGGAAAAATTATACTTATGGCACTCAAACACGTATGTGCAAAGCAGTTGTTTTGACAGAACAAAATGAGATACATATATAGTTTCAACATTATTTGTTCTTCAGACACTGCTCTTTAAAAAAAATAAAAATCTAGTATAAAATTTTAAATAAATTTCAGTATCTCTGTAACCAAACTATATAGGGCCTTAAAAAATAAATCTATCTAAAAGGGCATCAAGATATCAAGACACAGGCATAAAAATTTAGAAAAAAGAAAAAGAAAAAAAAAATTGAAAAGAGCCATTTTGACCCTTTTCTGCAAAATATTGAATTACTCAGTAATTTTATCCATAACATTTAATATTTCACCTTTCATCACTATACGTATGTCTTTCTTCAGAAACAAAATATTAGCAAAATTAAAAATTTGACCCGGGGACCTCTGGTTGAGTTGACATGGAATGACCTATTTATTATATTATTTTACACTCTGACTAATGCTTAATAGCTTCACACACACTCTACCTAATGGCGATTCTACTGCCAAAGTGTGAGTAGAGAATTTTATTTTCAACATTATAAATAGACAAATCATGTATTTATTTTCAAACATATACAGTGTGAAATTCATAACCTGAGATTAATAAACGAATGATTTAAATAATAACCCAGGGTGAAGTATGAACAGAATAAGACATTAGCCCAGGGTCATTTTTAAGCCTTTAAGACCATGTAACCATGTTGTTCAAAAGCCCATAAAGTGATGGACTCACTAATACTTTGTTTCCTGCCTAAACAATCCTTTTCTTGGAACACCAGAAAAAAGCATGAAAAAAAAAAAAAAAAAAAAAAAGTTTGCTGACAGCAGCATGCAAAATATGGAAAAATGAATTGAAAGTTATTAAGACACGGGTCTGACTGTTGGTTTGGGCTTTAAAATGGTCACCATCAGCTCTTTTATACAGCGCAACCAATTTTGCTGATTCTTTTCCTCAACCACAAGACTGCTGGCCACAACCAACCAGAAGCAATCAAATAAAAAAAGAACAACAAATAAAAGGAAATAAAAAAATATATAATATAATTAAAGCAGCACATTATAATGCATGACAGTTGTGCATGCACTTACTAGAGTTTTGCAGACAAACTCTGGGATTGATTAGCTTGTGTTCTGTTAAATGTTAAAACTAATTGTCGCCAAGCCTAACATGCAGCACTGGTTCAATGGATTCAATACTAATTGCCTGGATTTGAAAAGGAGCCACATCCCGTCATTCAGAGTCATGGTTTGGAAATACAAGCCTAGATGACATCATGAAAAACACATTACAGATATTGTGCCCATCCAAAGACTATCTCATTTTCTCAACAGCCATCGTTCACTTTTATATACAGTGGCACATGTGCACCCCAGAAACATGAAGCGGGGTCAAACGCATACAAAATGTATCATGTATCAGTTCATAACGCTTGGCTTGTCAAGTCACATACTGTATAGATTTGCAGAGACACTGATGTCACAGAGGTGATGTCACATAACTAACTCCCTCTGGATGGTGCTAGATACAGGGAAAACAGGCCTTTGCCTTACAGAGAAAAAGCAGGTGTAGGCAGAAATCTATAAAAAAATAAATAAATAAAAAACCTAATTCTGTAACGATAGCGTTTTAATAGATATTGCATATTGGCTACTTGCATTTCACTGTCACAAGCGATATCAATAATGGTGGTTTTACTTTTAAAGTCACTGATTTCTGTTTGAGAAGCTAAAAAAGACCAGAGCAAATCAACCCTGCGCGTGACTGAAAATCAAATTACAGACTCCAGAAAAGTGCATTAGAGATTCACCGTGGTGTGTTTGCCAGAGCTGGAACCAAGCAACTGGAAAGCTCTGGTTTGACCACCGCTGGCCCTCCACCGTGAATAACGTTTTAAGTTGTACTTTCTAGTAATAGCAGGTTTCTATGGGCCTTGACTGCAGCCTAAATGGGAGTTTAATTGAACGAAAGCTGAGATTTATCAGAGGGTGGAGGGGAAATAGAGAATGACAAGAAATAAGGTGGCGACTGGGGTGGATGCTGAGGGATGAAAGCAAAACGTGACTAAAAAAATATAGGAAACTGAGAAAACCATGCATTCAGGAAAACACAGCACTTCATTTACTCTCATAATGCTACAGAGGTTAAGTGCTGTAGTATATGAAATATAAAACAGCTGAATGGGAATGTTTCATTCAAATGACACATTCAGAAATACATTCGCAGCATAAATGAACGACTCGTCTTAGGGGGTTCAGAATTGACAGTGCTCGTTCAGTGAGCGGGAAATGAGGACATCTTTTTCTAAATAGGTTTTATGGCTGAAACCTAAGGGAAAATGGCCTTGTTTCCTTTTATGGACAATCTGGCCTAAATCTCCTCCCCACTTTACCATTTGAATAAGACATATGACACATGGGGGGGCTCACATCAAAAGCTGTCAAGCTTTTCAGGCCTAACAAGAGCAGATTTTTGGACCGAAGGTTACTGGTTTTGTGAGCGGTTATGCAAGAACTAGTTTCCGTGATCCTCCAGCAGTAAAGGTCTAGATCACACTTGTCAAAACCATGTTAAGCTGTGAGAGGGTGAATCTCACCAAGAGGTGTGCGGGTCATAATTTACTACAAAAAGTAAACAATACAAGTTTTGATCACAAGTTTAAAATCATATGAGTAAGTGATTTTACTTAAAGAATTTTACAGCACTGATCATAATATAAAAAATTATGAGGGGGGGGGGGGGGGGGTTGATTTTAATTCCATTTCCTGCATTAAAAAATTTTTGTTTAATTTCCACTGTTAAACACATTTTTATTTCAAACTAACTACTGTACCAGAAAGTGCATAAGCACCATCATGGTGCATCATCCTGATGAAATGCGTAAACCACTGACTACCATAAACCTATAGAGTAGATCTGAAGATCTATAATGAATCTCTGGTAGTTTTGACATCTGAAGTACATTAAATACTGCGAGGCATTTTTTCCTTTTTCAGATCCCACTTCAATACAGCCACAAACCAATGTTAAATCTTGCCACTGACATACTGTGTGCCGATAAAAAAAAGGGAAAAAAAAGTGTCTCTTTGAAACTTTCTGGATGGCATCGAGTGTAACAATCCACACTTCATTTCACTAACCTATAGACACCCTGTGGACATTAACCAGCCCACCCCTTTCACTTCAGCTCTTTTCAGGTCAAACATTAGCTCATTCTCTCCTGCTGAGTTAAACACAGCCAATTAAACCATTAGTCTGCCATAAAAACACTAGAGTGACTCAAGGAACAGCAGGACCGTGCAAGCCTGTACTTCCATTAATGAGTAAACATGGGAAATGCTCTTAAGGTGTTGACAGGGAGATGGAAAGCTAGTGTTCATGACGTCCAAACCAATACTATAGCACAGAGAACATGCACTCAATGGATGGCTTCTGGAACTCACTGAGGGAATAATTGAGATGCTTAAATTGGGAAAAATCATAAAATCCTGTCAAAACGACTTATGTGGCACCCTCTCTTCATCTGCCAGAATTCTCTGTACAAAAACTAACATTCCTTTTTGTTTTATTAAGACTTTGCAGGTCACAGGCTTCTGAGGAACTGCAGAAGACATTCAGTGATGCATGTTCACCACAGTTCAGCAATGATGTCATGTTCTTATTAAAAAAATTAAAATAAATAAATAAATAAAAAGTAGCCATTTTTTTATAGGACCTTTTTTGTATCTATCAACATTATACAGTGCATTACTGTCTGCCCACTTTTTCATTGGCACTGGACCCGGAATAGTTATTTTCATTCATTTTTCCCACAGGGATTTCAAAAAAGCCTTTGTTAAGGTGTTTACAGCCATGAACCAAGCAAACCAGCCACAACATAAATCACAGCATAACAAGCTTTTATTTAAAGGGGTCATCGAATGCCCATTTTTCACAAGTTGATATGCATCTTGTATGAGTCTGATATAAGTCTTCTTGAAGATTCTAAAACATACTTTGGTTAAAATGTCTAAATGGTAGTGTAAAAAACACCTTTACCCTGCTAAAAAAAAAGCTTTGTTTTCATGTTGCTTTAAATTCTAATGAGCTCTGCTGCATTCCTATGAAATGGCTGGACCATTTATATCAAGGGATATATTATGCGCATCTCGTCAGTAAAGTCGGTTCTTTGATTAGCGGTAAATCTCCATCAGCTGTTTTCAAAAGGAATGTCAGTTTATAATTAAAGACGTAGATCACTGACAAGCTACGCCATTGAATCACCCGTGAAACTCAACACGTAGCTTGTCAGTGATCTACGTCTTTGTTTATAAGCTGACATTCCTTTTGAAAACAGCTGATGGAGATTTATTGCTAATCAAAGAACCGACTTTAATGATGAGACGCGCATAATATATTTTTCAATATATATATATCGTATATATATACACCGACCAAATTGCATCAGTGCTACCGAATACCGATTCACATTTAATCAAGCTGTATCAAATTTCAACACCTGAGAATGCATCTAATTGCGTATGTTAAACGGAGACAGAGAGAGAGTCCCTGTGACATGACATGACATCACCCCTGCAACTCTTTAAAACAGAACACACAGGGCAAACAAAACAGTTCTAACGTGTGGTTACATACAGGGGCGGACTTACCCACTAAGCAAAGGTAGACAACTGCCTCGGGCCCCCAAAGAGAAGGGGCCCCTAAAATGCTTTTCACTAGATGCGCATTAAGCACGGACACGCAAATTGTTACGGTGTTTATACGTGTTTTCGTTTTAAAATGCATAACGTTACGCGCCTATCCCGGCGTTTTCCACCCTCAAAAACGGACACTTTTGAAAACGCTGCAGACCCTGTTTTACTTTGAAAACTCCGGGGAAAGTTTAAAGCCTGTGTAAACGATGATCGTTTTTATTATAAACGCCGTCTTAAAACGAAAACACACTGGTGTTAACGGAGCGCGGTAAAGTTATGTCTCATTTTTTATTTAATATTCGCTTATGCTGCTTTAGGGAGCGTCTGCAAATTTACTGCTCAGTACTAAACAAAGTACAAATTTCTACGAATTGCGCCTAATTTCACATGCAAACACCGCTGTTGTCATTATCTTATGCGTAGCCTGTTTGATTTTATCAGACGACGACTCTTAACACTTGTCTGTCACTATTTCACATTCATCACGTTTTATGACAACAGAAACACAAATATAAATCAATAAAAACATTTGCTGGGAATTTAGCTGCATCAGAATACAGTATGTGGACACATTAGGCTATGTGTAACCTAAAAAGGTTTGTGTCAGTATATATAATAAGTAATATAATACTATATACTTCTGTCTCTCAACCGTAAAAACAATTGCTATGTTGTCTACAACATGAAATAATAAAAGTGTCTGCTAAATTAATACATGTTAATGTTAATGAAAGAATTATAATTTGTACATGAAAACTGTAGAAACAATGGACATAACTATGGGGCACCAATGTGCAGTAGCAAAAAGGGGAACCTCAAGGTTGATTGAAGTAAACGTGTGCAAATGTAAGGCCCCATTCCTATATTTGCCTGAGGCCCCAAATTCACTAAATCCGCCCCTGGTTACATAGGTCATATGGTTTCCACGAAAACTCTCCGATCATAAAAACGGAACTTACTCCATAGCGCAGAATGCCGCGGATTTATCATTTTTTGGATGAATAAAAGAAGGTCTGTCGCTTAATTCAAATCATCATATGAACTAGTTTATGTGAATATTAAAATGCAAAAGATGGTTTAAATATGAATCCTGCATGTTCCGCTAACCTCAACATGTATGACCGGCGGAGACGCAATGTTGCTTACTACACAAATACTGTCGCACACGTGAACTTAAGCTGATTTTCAGCTTCTGCATCTCACTACATGACGCCATGAACATGTGATCTTAACATCTCTAGAGAGCGAGTCACTTTAAGAGGTCGTCAATCAGGATCTGTGACTTGTCTGTTCCCAGGCTACTAGCTTTTTCGTAGCTTGCCAAGCGTGCTAGTTTGAGCAATGTAAACTCAAATTAGTAATAAAATGTAAAGAAATGTTTGTTCATCCCCCATAACGCAGTGGTTATTTACAGTACAACTCATATCATATGTAAACATTTGTGTTACCACGGCAACAACGGACACATTTGAATTGCATTGCAAAGAGATCCGTTATCAGCCCCGAAATGGAAAACGAAACCAGAACTGTACAATCCGGCTCTGGCTTAATTACTCACTCTCATGTTGTTCCAAACCCATAAGACCTTCACTCATTTTCGGAACACAAATTAAGATATTTCTGATGATATCAGAGAGCCATCAGGCCCTCCATAGACAGCAATACAACTGAAATAATCCCAGATCCAGAAACGTGGTAAAAACAGCAGTAAAAAAACAAAAAAAGTCCATGTGACATCAGTGGATCAACTAGTTTAGCTACCCTAAGATAATAATTTTTTTATGTGCAAAGAAAAAAAAAACAACATGATACACTCAACCATTCTTCTCCTATGACTTACGTCTTCTGCCATTTTAGAGAATATTACTGCTTAAGTGTACGTTTAACAGGGCCGCAGATTACACACATTTCACCGAGACGTAAACAAGGCTGATTACGCCAAATACGATAAAACTTTTGTATGTGGCACATTGACATACTCTAAAATGCGGAATACGCAAGTCACAGGAGAAGAGTAAAACATTTTTATTTTTGTTTTATTTGTGCAAAAAAGTATTCTCGTAGGCCCAATTGCCAAACAGACACAGAGATTCCTGCCTTTATAAGGGAGATGTTTAGCCCCTCCCAAAAAATACTGGGTGGATTATGGAGTGGATGTGTACACGCTAGGGTTGGGCATTGTCGACCAATTTGGCATCGTACGAGGTCAAATGTGAAACATCGTGATGGACGATGGAAGCGTCGTTGAAGGCGGCGGTTGTTGGGGGGGTGAGTGCTTGAATTGCACACGGATGACAAATCAAGTGCGCGCGAGGGTTTTAATTTGAGCTTGCGGTGCCCGTTTTTTTGCATTTACATCTCTTTTCCTCTCGCAGAAATGATTTACCACGCTCGGCAGCATCAGTGGTGTGTTGGCTCATTAATGCCATATATTTGCCGCCATAGATTAAGTGTGTTTTTCGCGAGCTGGTTGCTCAGCATCGTGATGTCTATCGGCCATTCAGCGATAATAATTTCACTACTTTTATTTGAGAAGATGTTGCCATTTTTGTCATGTCCTGTGATCTTCTGTAACTTCTAGGCCTTGTATCATTGAAAGGGCTTAAGACAGGGAATCGACCTACACAACTCTATGGTTTTTACCTGAATGAATGGTCATGTGATATGCATTTTTTGTGCAGTGTGGACAGAGAGAGTTTCTGAAATGCGGTGAATTAAGCGACACGTTCAACTCGCAGGTTTTACACTGCACGCAAGCAATGCGTGCCGATTGTGCTTTCATACTGGCAGTGTTTGTCGCGCGACCCTTCTCACATTTTGTATAAGAAATATTATATTTGTCAGGCAACAGAAGCTAGATTGAAAAGGTAAGGCTTTGAGATCCAAAACAAATTTCAGAAAGAATTCCAACAATAAAGTGTATTTGGATTAAATAATTGAAATGAAAAACTAATCTTAAAGTTAACAAATGCCTCTAGTTTTATTCATTTAATAGACATTTGAGGTTTGGGCAAAAACTTTTGAAAATTACGTGTTCTTGTCCATTTTCTTTTTTCATATGGTGACACTAAACAAATCAATGACACGATTTTATGGTAAAATTTGTTACTTTTCATGTTAATCAGCTCAGTTTAGATCAAGAACAACGCACTGTCAATTTAATTAAGCGGAAGTGGCACTGCAAAAATAGACTCGGTGCCGAAACGATCACGACACTGCTACATGTTACATCCTGCTTAAATGTTTTGGGACAACATGTCAACATTTCTCTGCACTTTTGAATTTTAAATGCAACTTATTTTAGTTTTTAAGTTAATTTAATTTAATTTAATTCAGTAATGTAAAGATGTTACTGTTATTTAATTTTGTGCAAATTAGTTTTAAATTGAAAATATTGTTAATTTATAGATGTTGCTAGATTGCACTGTTTACTTTATCTCAGTTGAGAAATATAGATTTCAGCATTATTAGTAATCTGTGTGTGAAGGGCCCGAAATTAACACTCGCCACTTGGCAAATGCGAGCAAATTCAGTCTGGCGAGTTACATTTAAAGCGTCATCCGCCACATGGCACGTAAATCTTTTCACCAGTAGTGTTAATCAGTATCAGTTCTCGCGGATCTCTGTGATGCTCCCCCGCCCCCGTCTGCATGGAGCGTACTGAAGGGCAAGTGAAATGTGAGCGCCGCACTCACGTCATTTCCGTCTATCCCACACTCAATTTAGCGGTAGCTTCGTGCTAGTGGCGTCAGAAGCAGGAGGCCAGATTTCGTGGACAAAAAAAACAAGGAGTCTGATTAGAGTTCAATAAGAGTTCATTAAAAAACTAGGGCCGGGACTCGATTTAAAAAAATTATGTAATTAATTAGAGGCTTTGTATTTAATTAATCGAAGTTAATCGCATTTTAATCGCATATAAATATTTGACCTGAGAACAGTGAGAAGTAAGTTTTTTCAAATGGATTTTTAGTATAACATTGAATAATGACTGAATACATAATTATTTTTGTTCAACCAAGTCCAACAGACCAGTGCAATATTGCCATTAAGTGTAGCAATAAGATATTTAGAAATATAGTAGCCTACATTTAAGAAATTCAGGAACCCTATAGGTTGGTAGATCTTCTGTAAACCGGTTGTTTTTTTTGTTTTTTGTTTTTTTAAGTAAAACACAATACTTCAACAGGGCTCTCAAGTTTTAGCAAAAGTTTGGAGTGAGATTTGATCTGCTATAGGGGAGGAGCCACAAAATATTTGCAC
>JAUCMU010000104.1:5079129-5098987 GCA_032275025.1 Enteromius treurensis
TTTAGACTGATTTGTGAACAATGTTTGAGAGAAATGGTAATATTGTGTATCTGGAATGAATTTTAGATCTTTAAGTCAATCTCATGAAAAATGGGAGCAGAAACAAAGGTGTTGCGTTTATATTTTGGTTGAGTGTATTTTAATACAAATTAGAACTAGTGTTTCATTTCAGTGCACACATTTAATTAAATAAAAATGAGAAATGTTGAAACCATGTGAAGTTTTGAGTCTGCTCATTTAAATCATCAAAATGTTTACAACAGACATTTCCAGTTGGTGTAAACAGGTCTTTACATTTACTTCACATTTGTTGTTTTATCCCAGCATACATTGTTTTAATAATTGAGATGGTGACTTATGACTTAGAATAAATGTAACCTTAAATTAAAAAAAAAAAAAAGAATTCTATAAGGTGTGTGCTACTAAACCCAGATGCTTTTCACCACAGATTATTTGCGGGCAATGACCAAGGACTAAACCAAAAGGACTACGTCAACTTCATCTGTTGGGATTAGACGCATTTAATCCATGTCAATGGTTATCATTTACAGTGGGCATATGGCAACTAGGTTCAGGGAGCTTCAGATTCAGCAATTTCTTCCTGCTGTCTTCCTTTCTTCACCTCACCTGTGATCTATGGGACTCCTCGGCTGAAGGAGATGGATAGGAACTGATAAAATAGGCAGACTGCTTTCCAGACCCTAAATAGTAGAACACAAATATTCAAACACGATTTCAATCAGAAGAACAGAATGAATACTTATCTTTGTACCAAATATATTTACAATCATCCACATTGTCTAATAATGTAATAAAAGGTGTTAAATTTGCATTTTATATCAATGAACTGTGGTGAAGCTCTAATTCTGTGAAGACCACAGTTAGGGCGGAGAGCAGGGCTAAGGGTTAGATGGGCAGAAATTGTTCAACAACCCAACAGGCCTAATGAAGACCTGATGCATTCTGAATCACAGCCAGATAATCAGACCCTCCAGGCCGAAGTACCACCAATCAATAAAGAGTAACTACAGAGGTCAAGTGCTCTTAAATGAATGACCATTACAGCTTCCAACCAGACAGGGGAATAAAACTGATTGCTCTATTAGTTGAAGAGAGCATGGGTGAAATATCTATTAGCCCATCAGTCAAGCTTCTTAATTCACAGACAGATTCTTCTGTTGTTTTGTTCAAGAGTTATGTACCATAGGACAATGCTGCAAATTTCAGCTGAATATTCAGGAAGTAATAATGAGACATAAAGAAAGTAAAAAAAAAAAAAGTCAAATCAGAAATATAAAAATTTGTAATATTATATTTTGATGGAAAGAAGATTAAGGGTGTACTTGCCGTGAACCGGGCCCAAGTACAATGGTATATTTTTGCTTTTTGTCTGTTATGGAGTGGACAGAGAACTTATGGACAGCTCACCTGTATATTGATTTGTGTTTCTGTTGGCGTCTCCATAATAATTATGAAGTTGCATAGATGACTGGGTCCTCCGCTGATTTAAGCGATGACCCCTTATACCCAACATGGCAGGGGAAGAGGTGGCACTACCTCCTAAATGTGGAGAAAAAAAAAATCAAATAAAAATTAACAATAAACCAGTGCAGAGTAAAACAACCAATTAATACATATTAATATCAACATTTATAAGAAGTGAGTAATTTCTCTGTAGCTTCAACAGAATTCTATTTCCTACAACCCCTTGCTGTTATAAAGGCCCACCTGATTGGATGACAGGTGACATCTGCAAGTT
Organism: Enteromius treurensis; assembly: GCA_032275025.1. NCBI lineage: Eukaryota > Metazoa > Chordata > Actinopteri > Cypriniformes > Cyprinidae > Enteromius > Enteromius treurensis. The sequence continues at coordinate 5,080,889 of JAUCMU010000104.1, forward strand.
GCTAGTAGGCAGAGTAGGTTGGGAGCGGTAGCGGTCTCGTTCCAGTGTTGACACTGGGGTGATGAAGTGGTTCTGGTTCCATCCATCCTGATGAAGCACAGAACACACAGTTCCTGTTCACATTTGCTGTTATTATCAGGTCTCAGGTGATGCAAATCACAAAAGATCAACCGAGAGAATGCATTTCAGTTTTAAGCCATGTTGTTTGAGCTCCAAATTTTTGTTGAAAAGGTTGTTCCTTTATATTTTAAACTATAGTTGTAATTTTTTATATTTAGGTACCGTAAGTATCTGTATTTAAATATATTGTTTTCCGGAAAAATACACTACAAACACATAAATACATACATTTTTACGACTTGTAAGCTCACTAACTTCTCAGAAGGACTTGAATGTATCTTATTACCTGATAGCCAACATGGTTACTGATAATGTTTGGTTGCTTGTATATATATATATATATATATATATAGCCATTTTCCTCTTTAGTTTATTGGTTATCGTTTATGGTATGATACTATATGTATCATGCTTTCAAGAATTCTTTGCTATTGCTGTTGTTCGTTGCTATATATTTCGCCCTTGAGACAAAAATATAGACTTTGAACATTTTTGCAATGCACACTTATATTTCTTGCTGTGCACTTTTGATGGGATCGGACAGAATGGATGCCACGAGAACACTGGGGTCCCTCACCACATAGCAATGGCTGAGAACATGTACCTTTTTGTAGAAGGTACGGAGATCTCTGTACTGCCACAGAGTGTTGAGCACCTGAGCTGCAGCCTTGACCACCTTCATGGAGTACCTGCCACAGAGAAGATGATATTATTCTAGATATACCGAGACATTCAAAGAAAAGGCAAACCGCCCACTTCAAACAGCCCATAAAAGATGTATCCACCTCTCCCCACGTCCTCTGCTGATTGTAACCAGTTTGTCGATGCCGCCCGTCTGGGCGAGGGCACGGGCGTTCTCCATATTCCTGCTGGTGACCTCGTGCAGTGCACAGCAGACCGCCGCCACAGTCTCATCCGACAGCAGGGAGGGCCCGTTGCCAGGTAGACGGGTCACTAGGTCCCGCATGGCGTATTTTCCTATCAAAGCAACAGAATTAAGGAAACATTTATTTTAGAAGAAGCAATGCCGTTTTAAATGGCCATATAAAACCGACATATAATAAAAATGGAGTGTAAAGAGTTCATTGCAGTAAGTTTGAGTGACTGACCAATGAGCTCCTTGTTCCTGGCGTCCAGAGCCATGTTCCGTAGAGCTGTGGCCACAGAGCAGACCACCCTGTCATTATCCATTCTTAGTAGCTCCACCAGAATGGGCAAACCCTTCTCTTTACGTACAGCAGCACGGATGTAGGCCGCAAACTGAATGGCGAAAAAGAGAAAAAGAAGGTCATTATCTTTCAACGAAGCAAGAATTTGCATTAACAATTACTAAAACAGAGAAAGTAGTGGAATCAAGACACTTTCTCTAGGTATATAGTCTATCCCTAACTTTAAAAGCATTTCCAAAGTAAAGACTGCAAAGAAAAAAAAAGAAAAAAACTGTGGCTGTATTAGAACCTTGAAGCTATATATAGTCAAATAGTCTGTGTAGGACATATCCTTCATCCACCAGCCAATTATGGCATTCATATAATTCAGTTCTATTTTGAAGACTGTGGCTGTACAATTCAGTTTATGTTATAGTGACCACGAGCAGCCTACCCTCCAGGTTCCGGCAGAGAGATTCTGCAGAGACCCAGCCGCCCCTTCCAGCGTGGCTGGGTTTGAGCTCTCTGCCAGCAGAGTGAGGTAAGGTTTGACCACCGATGGATGCCACAGCATCTCCGCCCCCTTTGGACTTCCAGAAAACCCTGGAATAGGCCCCACACCATCCCACTACATCACAGGATCACACAAATAGTGATAGGTTAGTTTTAGCTGTGAACATTCTGTAAAAAACTCCTTTCTTTAGTAACAAATTAGTTGGTTCTTGTGAAAATAAATTGTGAAAAACAAACATAAAATACATTATTCATTTTATTTTTTATTTATTGTTATTTATATTATCTTTCAGAAATATAATTTATTGCTATTTAATCATTAATTATTTCAAACGACAACTAATTTTAAAACAAATACGACTAAATAAATCATTTTATAGAGGCTGCACTCAAAATATTTTGTTCAAATATGAAGCATTAAAAACATAAACTATTAAAGCTGAAAGTGAAAATTAGTTGTAGGAATTACCATGACTTTTCCATAACATTTAAAGATATTATTAATATCCATGATTTCCAGAGCTGGAAATCTCAATGTTAAAATGTACTGTTCTTTCCTGGTTTAAATGACTATTGGCTGAAAAGCACAGCTGAAATGTACAGCTTTTGGTGCCTAGCTCTTATGAAATATCTGTTGGCTTTTGCAAAGCTATTTGTGAAATTAATTTCTCTTTCCAATGGTCCCAAATCATTTGATAAATCAAAAGCACATATAAGCTTTCAGAACATGGAGTCCAAGCTCATTTCATTTAGTGATTGATTACCTGCTGATCCTGCCAGGACCTTTTCTTCTTCTTCTTCCTGAGCCCCCAGCAGCTGTAGTCAGCCTGTTTACTGGAGGTGTCAGGGCCAAGGAGCATGTCCAGATCCTGGGTTCCCATCAGCCGAGACGGAGGCATCTCCAGCTCAAGACGGTATGACAGGTTCCTCAAAGTGCACACACAGTTTTCCACAATCTAACATTAAAGGAAAAGAGAAAATGAGGTAAGAAAAGAAATGCATAATATTTTGGAGACTGACAGTCCCAATCCTTATTATTTTGTCCTGGATATTTTTCAAAAATCACAATAACTTTATTCCATTTTAGAAAAATGTAAATTCAGTTAAAATAACTACTATTGCTAATTATTTCAAACAAAAGTAACACAAATATTGCAAGCTTTTTAATGCTTCTTGTTCCAGCAGATGGCATTCTGAGACAGTATTTCATAAAGAAAAAAAATAACCAAAGCTGCCAGTTCTGAGCTCCCCCACTAGAGGCACTCTAGATTTTTTGGCCCTTCAAGGAGTGGCACAGAAAACATGTAACACCTTTTTATAAGCATCATGAGCCTCTGCCAGTTCCCAGCTGTCATCGGATATACAGACTGAAAATTTGTCAAATATCTGGCAAGAATGTATCAAACATGTTCCAAATATTACCAGCAATCTATAGACTGTTGTGCATCAGAACTGGATGGTTTCATTTATATTTTTTATGCAATCCCAAGAATATCTCTAACCTTGCTGTCATAATCAGAGGTGTTTACACAGGTTTTGATAATATAGAGAAGGGAATCTATCAGCCCTTCACAGCAACGCATCTGCCTTCTGGCCTCTTCTCCAGCTGAGCTCAGGTTCCTGAGAAACACACACACACACACACAACAATGTAGTTTAAAAACATTTGATTTAGGAAAAAAAGTAATTCTCACTTGGAAACATAAAAATAGCATAAATAGTGATCTTCTCAGAGGATGAAGTGTAATGCTGCTACTACCAGTGATGTGCAAAACTAAATATAACAAATCTCAACTAGTCAGCAGGTTACTTAAACGACTATTGATTAATTGATCTTAACAGGAAGCCCTGTATAATTAGGCTGGTACATCTTTACACGAGGCACACCTGAGGCATCCAGTGGTGTTCCTCAGGACCAAAGATGAGTGAAGTTTAAGTTTCTGGTCCTCTCGCTGAGGGGCCGCACCCCACCCGGAGTGAGGGATAATGACCGTGTTGGTAAGTGGCCCGAGAGCGTCCCGAGTAATTGTCATCTTCACAGAATCACATGACGACAGGTTCCACAGCACTCCTGTCAAGGCATGACGCAAAAACATTGAATAGTATATAACATGCAAATGCAAAAGTACAGTATTAAATATAGAGAACTAAGCAGTGCCACTTTAACGTAAAATGAAGAATGCAAATTTATGAATGAATAAAACTAAATAAATAACCCACTCTGTACACCGGCAATGAAATTGCTATTGACATTTAAAAAAAAAAACAATGCATAACAACTCATGTAGTCAAAAGTTTGGAATAATAAAGAATCTTTTATGGTGCATTTATTTGACCTACAATACAGCAAAAATGCTAATATTGTGAAATATGATTAATTCATATAAATATTAATATATAGTCATGTGATATATTCATTACTCCAGTCTTTGGTGTCATATAATCCTTTATTACACGGCTCTCTGGAATGCTTGATTCTGATTGGTCAGTTGAGACATTTGCAGGTTCGTTCTTTTTTTAAATAATAACCACTCCAAAATAATAACGCATAGCCGGTACTACTTGTATGTTTAAAATCAAAAAGCAGAATAAAAATAGTTAGGTTAACTATTTAGGTATAGCGTAATAAGTAATGCAACACTTGATCATTTAACATAGCTCATTAGAAACAATTTGAAACATGTTCAGAGGTGTGTAATAAAACTGTAAAGAGGCAGTGGGAGTGTAACAAAAAAATCCCGCAGACAGAATTCATTAACACAAAATAGTCCCTGTGGTTGTGAATATGTGTGTGAGCAGAAGAGCTCGATCTCTGCCGAACAAACCTGCTGCCACTGTTTGAGAAATGACAGTAAAATACACTGTATGCATCAAGAAAATTGCTTGGGAAAGTAGAATTTCTCCATATCTATCTAGCAATACTTTGGATATCCAGCCTGGAGAGTGTCTGTGTGTGCGTGTAAGTTTGTGTCAGCTCAGCTTTTAATCAAATACTTTGTCCCTCCACATTAATCACAGCCACGAGTTCCACTGACTGTAATCTCTGATCTGAGCTTCACAGCGCAAACTGATCTCATCACAGGAGTGGAAGAAAGCGAGTTGGTAAGAGCGAGACGGAGGAACAGACAGGGAGTGAAAAAGCACAAAAAAGATTCTCTCTTATGGCAGTCAGTCATGTGACCCCACACACCCACTCACCGGTTACGAGCTCTCGCACTTCAGTGTCTGGAGTTTTTCTCAACAGACGAACCAAGGCTGGGATTCCACCGGAATTCCTCACACACACTTTATTGTCGTCGGTGGCTTTTCCATACACTAGGTTCCGCAGAGCTCCGCAAGCGTTCCGCTGAACTTCCAGGGTTTTGTGGTCAAGCAGATCCACCAAGTGTCGGATCCCCCCGAGTCGACACACCTGAAAACATACAGTAAGAGAGTGCAAGTGTTCATTCTTTTCTGTCTGTTTATGCCAGACTTTCTCAACCCGGCAAATTCTAGCTCCAACCCTAATCAAACACAACTGAACCTGCTAATTAAGCTGCTCAGGATTACTAGTTTCTCAAACGAATAACTGCATCCTCCGGAAGTCGCATTTGTAGGCTGCATTGTTGTATTATGCTTACGATTTGCAAATATAATGCTCACTTGATGACGTATGCAGCCTAAAATTGCGTCTTCCGGAGGACGCAGCCCTCTGTTTGAGAAACGGTCCTAGTAAGCTAGAGGCAGGTGAGTTTGATCAAGGCCTTCCAGGACTACGGTTGAGAACCCCTGGTTTATGCAGTCTGCAAATGCAAACTAACTAAAAGCAGAAACATTTTTAGTAGCACGCTAGTATTTTCTATTTCTACTTTCTAGTATGCTATTTCCAACACTACACATGTATCACGCTGTTTGCAAAAAGAGTTCTGTAGCCAAGTTGGACATTTGTTCACTTGAACCATTACATGAACTATCCAAGCAAACTCATTCCTTTTAACCACTAATGCACTGGTTTGAATTTGTACATAGGAGTACCTACTTCTTACTTCTTTAATTAAATGTAATAAACGCTGTTGTTTATTTATTATTTCAAATTGTAGAATTGGCATGTTATATCACCTATCACCTTAGTTCATTTATCTATTCTAAATAAGATCCCCTGAAATATTACTCAGATTATAAAAATCAACCACAGAATTACGTTTATTTTATATACACTGCCGTTCAAAAGTTTGGAATCGGTAAGATTTTTAATGGTTTTTAAAGTTGTTTCTTATACTCAACATGACTGCGTTTATTAATTTTATTTTTCTGTGAATGTTTTTAAAAATCGAATTTATTCCTGGGATGCAAAGCTACCTTTTTGGCATCATTACTCCAGTCTGCAATTTTACATTATCCTTCAGAAATCCTTACTGATTTTGTTATCAATTAAAAACAGTTGTGCTGCTTAATATTTTTACAGGATTCTTTGATCATTAAAAAGTTAAAAAGAAAAGTAAAAAAGTATTCTTTATTTTTTTCAAAATAAATAAATACTTTGTAAATTTATGCTATAATTTTTTATTAATTTATTAATCATTGTTAAAAAGGTTTTTGAATAAATGGTGTTCTTTTAAACTTATTTTAACTCTTATTTATCAAATAATCCTGAAAAAGGTCAAAGGGCAAAAAATATATATATTATTAAAAGAAATAATAATAATAATAATTATATATAATGCACAACTGTTTCCAATATTGATAATTCTAATTATATTATACAATATATATTGAATTATATTTAAGGTACATTCAAATAAAGAACATTATTTTATATTGTAACAATTTTGCAGAATTATTGTTTTGGGGGGTTTTCCCTGTATTCTTTATCAAATAAATGCAGACTTGATGGGCATAAGAGACTTACTGATCCCAAACTTCTGAGCGGCGGTGTATATCATTGGCTTAAATAAATTAATTAAATAAAGTGTCCTTGCCTTTAAATGAAAATAATTCATTTTTCAGACCTCAAACATTTAGTTTAAAGTAGTTTTAATGTACATTTATTAGCAATATTCATTATCCCACACTTCACAGATGTATGTCCAATACTGTAGATCAAATCTGGATAAGGTATTAAAACAATGCTTATTTTCTCTCAATGCTTTTGGTTAAGCTTAAGCTACAATAAGTCAACTGTATTTGAGAAGAAAGAAAAATATAAAAAGGAGGTGACTATTTGTATGGCATGCGTGTATGTGTGTGTAACCGTACCTCTGCCTTTATGCAGTTGTCTCCGTAGCAGAGATGCTGTATGTACGCTGCGGCATTGGCCTGGACAGAAGGGAAATGATGCTGCAGCATTCGGATTACCTCTGGCAGCTCAGGGTCTCTCCAGGCAAACTCCCTAACCCCCAACAGGCACAGAGAAAACAGATGTCAAACAAATATACAAATATGAAAAATGTCCACATTTCACAAATAAATAATTGCAGATTTGAGAAAAATATACACAATTATTTGTGTTAACATATTGCATCAGGACAAATAACTAGCTGCTAAAAAACAAAATCAGCCCAGCTTCTATTTTTCCAATCACATTTGTTATTAAAATATGCACTGCAAATGTGAACGAGCACTCAGGCGATCTGGTTTACATTTTCTGTCTGCAAAGTAAACATGCCCAGAAATATGATTACAAAGCAACATACGCACAAAAGCAGTGCAGGCTCAAAAAATTAAATAAGCTGGAGTAAGGCAGCGAAAAAGGGAAGATACAAAAAGTGTGTTTCATTTACAAGCAAAGTTTCCAAGTTAAGTTTTTGCAATGTTTCTGTTATCATTATGTTCAGCTCTTCACCTGGGGTCTTTGTGAACACTGTCTATGGATGGCGAGCGCGTCACGGCGTTGTCGACGGCAGCTGCATGTCTGGTGTAGTTCGGGTCGGATTGGCGGTAATGGGCGGGGCGATAGGTGTCAGAGTGCGTTGCCATGGAGCCCATTGAGAACAGCCCTCGCTGGTACCTCAGAGTGCTACACTGACTAGTGGTCCTTTGTAAAGTACCAAACCCTGAGTGAGAGAGTGAGCAGTGCGGACATTGTTAAGATTAACACTGTGGGAATGTCAGAATTCATTCACTGAGTTTGCACAGACAGCAGTGGTGCATGAAGGACATTCGTCACATACCTGTATTGTTTCTGGAGATAGCGCTCTGGGAGCCGTGAGTGGGGCTCTGGTACAGAGGGTTCTGGAAGGTTCTGTCTTCATAGATTGGTGTGACGTGGCAGTCAGGGGAGCGGGCGTCTTGGCCTAACTGGCTGTTCTGACTATAAGAGGTTTGCAAGCCTAGAGGAAGATAAGAGGTTACAACTCTTGTAAAGTGTCAGTTTTCAGTTTTTGACATTATTTTGTTTTTCTTAAATATATGTCTATATTTAGTTTTTATTTAGTTTTAGTCTTAAAACTAAATTTGGCAACCAACCTTTTATGTCTTATTTGAGTTCATGTTAATTATATTGTGCTGTCGAATGATACATCATGATAAATTGCATCCAAAATAAAACTTTTTGTTTGCATGATATATGTGTGCGTTCTGTCTTCTGTGTATATTATCTATATACGTAAATACACACACATGAATGAAGATATTACATGTCTTATATGACTACATTTATATTCATATCATTTATATTTTAAATACATTTAATATTTCTCTGAAATATATACACGCATGTATGTGTATTTATATATACATAATAAATATACATAGAACTCATACATATGCAAACTAAAAGTTTTCGTTTGCATAACATGTGTGTTTGTGTATATTTATTATGTAAATATATATATATATATACACACACATACATACAGCATATATTCTGAAAATATTTACATGTATTTAAATGTCTATATTTGTATTTATATAATTTATATTATTAATAAATACATTTATTGTATAACAATTTTTCTGAAACATATACACGCATGTGTGTGTATTTATATATCTATAATAAATGTACACACAAACACACAACCAAATATATTATGCAAACAAAAACTTTTATTTTGGGTGTAATTAATCATTTCAAGTAATGAAAATATTTCTTAGTGATATTGTAGATTTATATAACTAGTGGGCAAACGTTTGGAATTAACATTTTTATAATGTTTTTGAAAGAAGTCTCTTATGCTCTCTAAGGTAATTAAAATACAATACAAACAGTAATATTGTGGCATTATTCTAATGTTACTCCAGTCTTCATCAAATATAATTGGTGTTCAATTAATATTTTGCTGCTTAATACTTTTGTGGACACTGCAATACATTTTGTCTGGATTAGTTGTTGAATATAAAGTTCAAAAGAATAGCATTTATTTAAAACAGAGATCTAAACTTCGTTCATGTCTTTCATGTCACTTTTGATTATTTTAATGCCTCTGCTGAATAAAAGTATTCTGTTTTTCTCTTTAGCAATTAAATCTAAATCAGAATAACCCCAAGCTTTCGAATGCTGGTGTATCACAGATTCAGCAAAAAAAAAAATGAAGCCGCAAAAACAATTTACCACTGTCAATGATAAAAAATGTTGCTTGAGCGTCAAACCAGCAAACAACAGAATGATTTCTGAAGGATCATGTGACACTGAAAAATGGAGTAATGCTAAAAAAAAATGAATATTTTTAAAAATATTACAACAGAAAACAGTTCTTTTATATTCCAATGTTCCACAATACTCATTATTTATTTAAAATGTTGCATAATATAAACGTAACCACTGTGAAAATAATAGGTTGTTTGCACATGGCGTCATTGCTGTGGCGCGAAATGCAGCTGGAGGGCAGGAAGAGACTTTCCTTCATAGGAATCAGTAGCAGAAGAGCAAAATTCCTGTTTTGCATTGTTTATGAATGTCCAAATCAGTCAAACCAAGAAAACACAAGGAGCTGTTATTGTGCAGGAAAATGTGTTGCTCATAAGGAGTGAAAAATCAAGAAATTGACTGAAAAACACAGGACAAAGCGACTGGCGTCTGGGGCCCTGAGAAGCCGAGTCGGATAATAGTTATCTGTAAAAATGATTCATATAAGATGTAATAATACATTACGATATTAATACAGATAGATAATCCAGTGCTGCCGAATGTTAAGTATTCAGCGTGAGACAGCCAGAACACACTAAACGCCGCACATAGACATGATGTAAACACGAAATATGAATTATTATGATCATTATATTATGAAGTCGAGCTATTTTAAACTAAATTGAAATACCTGAATAGTTTAGCGCTGGATACAGGCTAAAATTACCCTGCAAACAAGGTATTTCCGAAAAGAATGCCATGTTTGTATCAGGAATACGGCGGGATATGTTACTTCTGAAACGTTTGCTGCATACAGGATTCGTGGCCATGGGTCAAAAAAACTACTTTTATTCAAATTCTGAATTGATTACAGCATAGAAAGCGAGCAAAAAGCACTTCCATGTAATCCCTAAAAAGCTGTCACTCAATCCGAATCTTGCATGTTCCTTTATAATCAGTGAAGAATTATGACTGTGTTACCCTGCATGTTATTATATTTCTTTATTAATATTTCAATGTATTATTATAATTATTACGTCTTATATTAACCATTTGCACACAGCAGTATTATATGACTCGCCTCCTCCCAACCACAGACGCCAGTTTACAAGCCACTTTTTTCTGCGTTTTTCAGTCAATTTCTTGATTCTTTTCACTTCTTATGAGCAAAAAAGGATTGGCATAGACTAACATTTCTATCTGATTAGGTTTTGGTCTATCTAGTGAATCCAGCAGCTGTACAACTACACAACACGAAGACTTTCAACGTGCTTCACTTGGCAAATCAAGCTCTCGAATCTTCAAGTGGAGATGTTTTATAAAAACAATCTGCAGTAATTAACCACTCCACTGGACTTTCACACCTTCAGATGTATCTGTGAGAGATAATGACCTTGAACAAGAACGGGGCGCATTCTGCAGCAGCCAAGAGCGTGAGATAAAAAACTGTTTTTATACTTAAAGGAGGCACAACGTTGTGTTGCTGTTAGTGACGTGAATGTCCGTTTGCATGACACGATCAGAGATACGCATACAATTAATTGTGCAATTTAGATGAATTAGCCAGAGGTTTTAGCCTTTCTCCCACATGATTTCATGGCAAACAGGATACAATAGATTTGCTCATGAACGCCTACCCAAAATTGCATACCCAATTACCCAACTCTTGGAGCATAATTACTAAATCTACTGACAAACCTTGTGAATGCTTGTACTGACATTGTACTGTATGCTCATTAGCTTATAATTATTTTAAGAGCTGTAGGGCATGTATAACCACGTAACCTTGTGAGACTGACATTCACAACCAGAGCTTTCAACGGAACTCATGTGACCACAACCTAATCAGAAACCTGAGCCTTCAAACCATCATCTGACTATCATCAGGCATTCCAGTCAGTATTGATAGGGAGATATATTAACCAGCTTGATTAATTACGCAACATTTGGCCATTGTGAGATAATTGCATCAGCTGATAACCATACTTACTTGATCTATAATGCTAGCTTTGCTGGCCCAAAAAATTTGAATTGGGGGACAAATATAGATTTTTTTTATTAATTGCAAAATACTCATCCTGAATGATCTTGATAGCACTTCTTAAAATAACAACAACAACAAAAATCCGGAAATGTCCATTCATTTTTGTTCTGCAAAAGATTTTTAATGCTGTAGTATTTACATCACTTACAAAGAGATTTCATTTGTGACACAGACAATAAACCAAAAAGAATCAGAATCAATTAAATCAAAACCTAGAGCTTGAGAATCAGAATCTCAAAGCCATGGTACAGTGTAATAATATGATAATAAATGATCACCATAGTCAAATACTTCAGTATTTCCCTGGTCCAAGGGGTTTAGTTATACCATGGTACTTCACGTTCAAAAGAATAAGCAAATAGCCCTACTCTGCCTTTCTACTATGACTGAATGTTGAGTCAGTGTAACATTAGCATTGAAATGCCTCAACTGGGCCCTCAAAGAACTTTCTCTACATGTCAATCAGACACCAGCAATACAATAAAGCAAGTGTAAAGCGAACAAAGCTGCACAGCTCACTGGTTTGGAACAGCCATGCAGAATTCAGTGAGTTTGTCTTTCATAAATTTCTAATCACTTCATACATCTCCAATTTCGGCAACAGCTCTTTCTGAAGGGCCTAGCATGAAAAAGCATAGTTTTCAAAGGTTTTACATCATGCATGACCTGCAGAGAAATACGGCATAAATGGGGCAGTGGGGCACATCTGAGAAAGGCTCCCACAGAGCCAGAATGTGAGATTATCATCGGAGTAATCCTACAAAACACTAGAGCACACAAGCATAAAGATACGCGCGCGCACACACATTAACAGTCAATATCCCTGCAGCTCTGGTTTCATGTGGATGTTTATTGCAGATGGAATTGAGACTGTAATACGATTTCAAAACAATATACTATACAAGCCCAATATTAATGCATCTCAGGACTTTCAATTCACAAACTCATACACGGACACAGCATCTCATAATCAGAGGATTATGATTATTCGGGTAGGAGCAATTACTAGCATCCTTTTCTGCACTTTTATGAGAACCAATTTGTGTCAGTTTATGTCCAGAGATATGTAAAGTTTTCTTTCTGTGGCTCTTCTAATTGAGATTTTAACAAGACAGTATACATTATGTCAGAGGCTTAATGAATTCTTCACCATTTTTTCCACGTTTTTAAAAACTTAACCTCACCAGAGGATTTTTAGTAAAGAAATACCTCCATAAGCCAGGGAAGATTTTATAATCCTAGCCAAACACACACCGATAAGTGACAGCATTACTAATGCTTGTATAATATAGTGCATATACAACCAAAGCTAAGCAAGTTTCACACATATTCAAATCTGTGTCCTTAAATCCGTAACGTTTCAAGAGTGGTGCATAAATTGTGTTTGATCGAGTTCTGGCTTGGTCAGGATAAAAGAGAAAATCGTTTTATGGATTTAAACTTTATGAAATATAATTTTATGAATCAGAAAACTGCCGGTTGCTTCAAGTCAGGTTTGGGATTGGTACGTTTTTGTATGTTTTTAGAATAAATCTACTATTTTCACATCTTACGCATTTGAATTAATATTCAATTTAAATACAGTACAAACAGTAATAGTTTGTAATGTAATTTACGCTGATTTGGAGCTCAAACGTTTTTTTTCTTTTTATAATTATTATCAAAAAATGAAAAAGATTGTGCTGCATTGAATAAAAAAAAACTTTCTAAATCTTCTGTAACATTAAAACTAAATAAAAATGAAATCTTACTTAACCCCAAACATATCAAAAGTAGCAGAAAAAAGATCCTATCCTCATAACAATAGGACATTTTGTGTGTGTAACTAACCTGTAAGGCTATCCGGTCTTGAAAGGACCATCCTCTCAAAGATGTCGTAGGCGCGAGTCCCAAAGGAGGAGTGAGTGCTGTCATATGCACGTGTATCGTGCTTCCCCAAGGTCCCGTACTGCTGAGGTTGAGCAGTCATACCGGCCCGCAGGAGCGTTGGTGACCCAGACTCTGAACCTGTTCCATTTCCATGCCGTCCCAAGTAGCTGGAGTGTAGTGGGTCAGGAGCGTGGCTGGAGGCCGGAGGCAAGGTGGTGCCAGGAAATATACTAGGAAGAGGACGGGGCTCCGAGACTATAGGTGAGCCATAGGGGCTTCCAAGGGAAGTACGCAGAGGCTGGCGAGACGCAGGTGGGGACGGGGTGTAGAGTGGGGACGGAGCACGAGAGGGAACAGAACTGACACGCCTCATGACACGGCCACTGCTGCCCACCTGAGATTACATTCAATCACAAAATAGAACCATCATTCATTCACGCTGCACTGTGGTAATACAGTTATGACGAATATTTGACTGGTATTTCCTTTTTAAAAATACTGTAAGATGAATACCAGGATTGAGATCAGCTAAGGACATGAAACAGAAGGAAAACTTAAAATCCCCTTCCATGCACATCCACATCTAGCCTCAAAATTAAGCACAAGATTAAATCTTGAGGAGGGGTCAAACAGGAGGGCAAAGCAATTATGATATGATCCACCTTTTCAAAACAGTTATTTGAAACTTCAGGAACTCATTCATGATGTTTCAACAGAATTAAACGTTAACAATATGCATAACACGCTATTATAATTTACTAAATAAGAAATAATAATACATTTCACGGAACAATACTAAAACAATATAATAACGTTAATGTGTCTCATTTTTTTTACGTGAAACACCGAGAGCTTTTATTTTGGCGGAAAACAGGAAGTACTTATAGCTTTTATTTTTGTTGACAAAATAATCTATTGGTTATTTTGGAAAGATTTGGGTTTTTAAATGTACGTCATAAGCGACACAAAATCGCAGCTCTTGTATATGTGGAGGTCATTTGGAACGACATTTAGTGCGAATCGATCCGCTCTGAAAACACCGGAAAGTCGCGTGTAGACAAACGCAGCGCCGCACTTCATTCTTAAATATTTAGCGCCAGTCTTTGCGAGTTAATAATCGCACTTGACGTTTAATTTTCTAGCAAATTCATTTGCCAATATTCGCCTCTGGGCTGTTTGTCCCCGAAAGGGTTTTCCGTACACAGTCGATAGATGGCGCCGCTAGCTCTTGCATTGCTGCCTGAAGCTGTACATGCATGCAATATATTTGAAAACGCCGCACATTAGTTAGTTTAGTGACTGTTTAAGTTCATTCCGACTTCTCAGCAAAAAAAAAAAAAAATCCTTTAAAACCCCTGATAAAATTGCACATATGTCGTTTCAATATAATGGCATCTGTTAAAGCCTTATAACTAACGCAAAGTAAAAAAATTAAGCAATTTATCTCTTTAAGTATTTGTGTTCTTACCTGTGCTGAGGCCTGTCCTTCAGCCCTAGAACTCATGGCGAGGGTGGGGCTTCCACTGGGGGCGGAGCTCGTCGACTGGGACCTCCCTTCCGATCGTCTGGGCGTCACGGTGTTACTATAGTAACCACTCACCTCCTGATATCCACTATCCGAATACGAATTCATTTGAGTCGAGCTGCGTGAGTTTGGCGCAGACCCTGAGCAAAGAAAACGGCAAGGCACAACAAAAAAGAACTGAGATAACGTTAGACAAAATATGTTCTGTTCAGAAATGGTAAAATAATTCTATTTAAATTTCGGATTTCTAGGTTAAATGCAACCTAAGCTCTATCAATAGAAACTGTGGCCTGATGTCGATTAACGTTAATTATGACGACTCATCTTTTACTTTGTAAAGCTGAATGAGACAAATTTACTTTAGTGCTATCCATAATGAACATGTGCAGGTTTTATGCAGTTTTACAGAAAATTTAGTAACATTAATTGGTGTAACTGATTGTGCATGTGCAAATATATTATATAAAAGGTAAGACGGGACATAAAACACGTTCTTTGGTTAGCCTTAGCAATAGCATCGCTGCTGTTTGAATATTTTAAGTAGATAACGCAATGCTTTTAATTTAGAGGCTACACTGCCATCTATCGACGTAGTTCAGTACTATCGTCTCTCGGTTGTTTGCAAATTAAAGTGTTCCCTACAATAATTAATTCACTTACCTGTCCAAAAAAAACATTACATCCATTATAAAATCTTGTACGCTGTGCCTACGCTTGCGCTCGTTTTTGTTATTTTCGGACTTTCCATCTTATGGCATGGGTTTTAACTTACGTTACAGGTAACGTACTAAATCTCCCGTGTTCCATTGTGTAAATATCGCTTTTGCGTCACCAAACAACGCTACGTTAGCAGCGTATCTACAGCCAATGAGCGTGAAGATGGCTTATTTCAACATGGCGAGCACTGAGAAGGGTGACCCGCACCATGTACAATTAAAACACTTTTATTTAAAGTTATTATGTGTACAGTGAATTTACACCACTGATATATTATTTATACATATTATTATATATACATATTATATCTTAATATGTAAACATTTTAAAATAAGCACCGGGCTACCTGTAACCAAACATTAATATTGGCATAAAAAAAAGGCCATCATTTATTGATTTTAATGTACGTTGATACTGATTAGCTGAATAATTATTTGAAATGCATGTAAAGTAATTGATGATGAACTGAAGGCTACATGCTATTGTTATATTTTGATTGGTTTATAATGATATTAACATTTAATCATTTAAATAACGGAGTATGCTCAGTTAGTGTCGTTCATTTTTACTGGTACTGGTATCGTCTACTTACATCTCTGCACTGTAAAAGCCCTAATGTGCACAGTAAATCTCTTAATGTACAAGCCTACCAGGCCAGCTGAAGATCGCATTAGGGATAACCATAGAGCCTTGGGTTTCCTGACCACAAGCAGCAATACCATAATGCAAAGATGCCAGGGTACTGGATATAATAGTATTTATACAATACTCCAGTCCAAAGTATTAAAAATACTTTTTTGTATGCATGTTTTTTTTTGTACAACGTTCTAATCCTTCAACCCGTTAAAATTGTACCTGGTATTTGCTGTTTGAACAGTAACAAAAAGACATAACTTCTGTACATGTGAAAGTACTGTTTGCATGGAGCAAACTTCATTAACATGTATTACATCAGAAAAACATAACCAGGCTTTCATCCACCTATGAAAGCAGTCTGCTTCAAAAGGATTACAAAATGTAATTAGCTTATGAAATGCAAGTGCATTCCAGCTAGGTTTCCAGTGTAGGTGTATAAAGACTTTTTACTGTTACAAGGAAGCATTAAATTTGTCTAAAAATGACGGTGAGGACATTTACAGTGTTGCAAAAGATTTGGATTTCAAATAAATGTTGTTCTTTTGAATAACAAATCAGCATATTAAAAAGATTTTTGAAGAAACATGTGCCACTGACGACTAGAGTAAGAATAATAGACATCTTTCAAAAACATAAAAACGTCTTCTTAACAGTAGTGTATAAACTGAGAGACACGCTATTTACTGTGATAATCAACAGTAGGCCACAGCTGCTGTCTGTAGATCTTTGGTTGTAATCAGTTTTACTCAGTATAAATATAAATTTTCACACAGAAGGCAATACGGAGTGTGAATGAACAGACCCTCACTTTCACGCAGGGAGATCTGTTCCAATTCAGGAGAGTAAAGTAACCCCTGACCTCTGACCCCAAATGTGGGCGAGGGGCAACCATCCGACGGCTTAGACACACCTGCACCTGAGGATTCTGATGACCAAATGGTTAACACACTGTGAGCAGGTTTAGGTATTTGAGAAAAAGATCTAGATTCAGTTACCTTCATCCACAGACATACTTAGAGGGAGCATTAACCTACAATATGCTGTCATTTATTTAAAATAAAAGCCACTGAATGTAAATGTAAAATGCTTTCTGTCATTTTCACAGATAAAAAAATAAGGTGTCTAGTCTATTGTGTTTCTATTCTCACAGAAAGAGATGAAAACAGCAATTAGAACTTAAGAAAAGGGCGGAAACAGTTTTAGCTGCTCTGTAAGGATATGGAGAGAGGTAAAGAGATTCCAAATGTAGTTCAGTGGAATAATTCATGGGATATTCTTCATGAGGTTGGGTGACCAGATCACAAGACCACAGCGTCTGATGTCTTTTTTTAGAGAAGAATAAAAAAAAAAGGAAGCCCAGAACCCACAACAAGAGTAAAATAGTTCTTGGCACAGTTCTTGTGTTATCGATGTCACATTATAAATACCAAATATTAAAATACAATACTGTACAATAACATTTAGATGTAGATTTGGGACTGTAACATAATATTTACACTCAATTACATTCAAAATGTCCTCTAAATGCTTTAGAGAGCCTAGAGTCATAAATCAGCCAAGCTAGACTATGTGATCTGTGCTGTATGCATGTGACTGCAGTGCTGCCTAAAATGTCATAGTTCTGCTTACTCTTATTTACAACAGGTGACCAGAAAAAATAACAAGCAGGAAGAGAACAAGACAAAAATACCTGCAGATCTCCACAGAAGAGACTTCTCAGAAGAGCTGAAAAAAAGGACGAGAAAAGAGAAGAGGAGAACAATGTCACACGGCGCACAAAGCATTTTATGAAAGGAGTGCCTTTTACAGTTTAAGTTGGTTGAAGTAACTCTTTAAAAAAACATTTTAAAGGTGCCATAGAATGGCAAACTGAATTTACCTTGGCATGGCTGAATAATAACAGCTCAGTACATGGACATAACATACTGTGAGTCTCAAACACCATCGTTTCCTACTTCTTATATAAATCAAGTGTTTGCAA
>JAUCMU010000104.1:5099087-5116025 GCA_032275025.1 Enteromius treurensis
GCAGACCTCCTCATTAATATTCATGAACCTTCCAAATAAGGCAAAAACAGACTGTTTCATTCTAGGGTCAAATTCTACGGTTGTAAATGGACCTGTAAAACCGTTTCTGGGCATTTTTTCCCCTTACCTAAGCTACATACCTTCTTTGTACATATCAGAGAACAATTTAAAATATTCTCTCAATGCATTCTATGGCACCTTTAATATTGTATTGAAGTGGTAATATATTATGGCATTAATTGCCCTTAGAAAAGTTACAGGTGAGAGTTGTACAATGTAATTTCACATATGCTGATTTAACTAAACAATCTTGAGTTCAAGGTTATGGAGCTAGAAAATGTTTATGAAAGAGATTAGTTTGCTGGTCTTAAACATACACTTTCCGATTATCACTTGCTTACTATGAAAATCATGGGGCGGACATTTTTACGAAACGAAACATCCAGATAAACTGTTACTAAAACACTATAGACTTTAAAGGTGTATTCAGTAATTATTTAGCTGGTGATTTTCTTGTTCTCGCCATTGGAAAAACACTATAAAAATGTGGTTCTTTGTCTTATTTGAATTTACACTTATAGTGGATCTACACAATGAAAGTCAATGAGTGTGAAGATTCTCTTAGATGTTCATCACGTCATTTCAACATGGCAACATATGCAGAGGTGGGTGATTCACAGCATGTATACTTAATACACTTTTTATAGAAAACAATCACGAGGAGTCTTTATCTCAAGTGAATCTACATGATGACTCAGATGACTATTCACAAAAACACAAACTGGCACCAAACTATACTCACCCTCAGGTCATCCAAGATGTAGATGAGTCTGTTTCTTTATTGGAGCAGAAGTGTTATTTGCTGAGTGGATCGTCTGCAGTGAATGGGTGACGTGAGAACGAGATTTATTTAAATGATGGTCGTGGATTGTTTTTTCTAGATGTTTCAGAACTCTCATTCTGACAGAACCCTTTCAATGCAGAGGATCCATTGGTGAGCAAATGATAATGTTTAATTTCTCAAGATCTGTTTCGATGAAGAATTGTGGATTTTAACAGCCTTAACGACATTTGTAAAGATGAGGACTCATCTATAGTACATCTTGGATGGCCTGAGGGTTAGTACATTTTTAACTAGCTCGTCTTTTACTTAAAAGTACATGTGTACAGTACATGGAAAGAGTAGATCCAATAAACTAACTTTTATTTCCCTGGTCATAAAGGCCTCCTCATAACAAAAGAGAATTAAAATAAATTTACTGTTGTTTTGTTGATATGTTAGTCAGTAAATCATAGTGAATTGTGCATGTCTAAAATTTCTATTTCTAGTTATTTTTCACACATTTATGAGAAACACAAATGGCATCCGTTTTGTAGAATGGCCCATCTCATCTTCCAATAAGTCAATGAAAAGCAAAAAGATCCGCTCCATTTGCCCAGCATTAGGAAACCATTACCAGTGAACATCAATCACATTGTTACAGTCCACTGACTGTCGCGTTCATCTCTCTGACACAAATTTTAAAAATGACAAGAAATGAACATACTTGTGCATTTGTTGGAACTTAAGAAGAGCAAAACAACAGGACATGTGGTATTAGGAGTTTAGGTTGAGTTAAGGACAGAATGTAATGGACAGCTAATGTCTGCCAAAAAGCAACACTGTCTGTAAAGGAGAGGTCAAAGGTCACCGGTCATCAGTGTACAGCAACAGCTGAAGGGGGGCACAGTGGGGACAGCAGGAATGCCAGATAGAAAAAGGTTAAAGGTAATGGATTGTAGGGACACATGGTAGCAGCAATGCACACATGGACCTTCTTCAAGCAAAAGGAAAAAAAAATGTCCTGAAAAAACAGAACAGACACTCCTTTACAGATGAGGAGAACAAACAGGGCAGCTGACATGTGCATACAAACACACAGGCACAAAGAGTTCACTGTGGCAAAGCAAGAGATGGAGAAGAACTGTACTTCAGCTTAACGAGATTGAATATAAATCCTTCTGAAGTGATGGGTGTAGCAAACATCTCTGATTTATCAAGAGCACTCTTTCCATGACATTCATTAAACGAGAAACTTTCACAATACCCTAAAGCCTGAATGTGTTTACTGTAAATTGACATACACCCACTTTCCATAAAAGTAATTATTCAGTGAGGAAAGAGAGACAACAGTTTGCGCTTCACTGCACACTTGTCCTTCATGCTGACACACCATGAGAAACAGAACAGCGAGTGCTGTGTTTCTGTACAGTATGTACACAGACCACATATAATGTACGGCTAAATGTGTTTCACGTGTAGGCAGGGGCATAAGAATGATCCATTTATGTGTGGAGGGAGGAGGGTTTAAATGAGTAGTTGCCACGGATACACTCATAGGAGACAAGTTTGAAAGCTTTAAAACAATAACATTAAAGTGCAACAATTTAAGCCTCCTCCTTGTAAAATGATTTAACAATGTATATTTTTGATGTTGTTGATTTTATTTTGTTATTTTATTCATTTAACATTTCATCCTAAAATGAAAAGTGATGATTTTTCTCTTCTGTCAAACACACAAGAAGATGTTTAGCAGAATGTTCAAGCTGCACAGTTCCATATAAAAAAACTGAACTGCTGAATAAAATGAAAACTAAAACCATAAAGTAAAAATAAAATAAAATAAATATGTACTGAAATGAAAGAAAACATAAAAAATATATATATTTTTAGTTGCCAAGGCATAATTTATAATTTTCCTTTTGTTTCAATTAAAATACTAAAATAACAAAAACTGAAATAAAAATTATTAAGAATTATATGAATGGATATAAAATAAAATAAAAACTTAAAAACATAACAGAATTAAAAATTCCACTTTAAAGATCTGCTTTTGTTTTCTACTGAAGGTACAGTAAGTCAAAAGGCATGTAAGGGGAGTAAATTTTAACGCTATTTTAATTTCCTTTAGTCCTGCCACTGCTAACTAAACCTGTTAAAAACCACATCAGCATCATTACAATCATGCACATGTTTTGAGAAGAAAAACATGCTGAGCAGGCCTTGTGGTAATAACAAGAAATATTTAACCTGCTTATGCGTCTCAAGCGCCAAATTTGAATGTATCAGAAGAAATGGGATTTAAGTCTGTTTTTCACACAAAGCAATTGTAAGGCATACAAAAATATCATACGGGCTACTTAAGACGATAACACATGATTTCAATAAAATATGAGGAAAGGTAAATGTACAGAGCTGTTTATTTAAATAAGCCCACAAAAAATAACATAGTAATTTATAGTAAATACTATGGTGTTTTTTGAACCGTACTAAAGTACATTAAATTGATTTGTTGTGGTACAGTAATTCTATAGTTGCTGTTGAAATATAACAACTATAGTAATATAAGCAAATTACTTTACTCATTACTGTACTAAGTTATCTACAACTACGAAGTATAATATACTACAATACACTATAATTTACTGTGGAAAAAACTAAAGTATACTACAGTATTTATTACAGTTTTTCATATTACAGTATGCTGTAGCATTCATTAACAAAGCGTTGTAAATACTATAATATACACAGTGTAATACACTTGGTCCAAAAACACTATACTATAGCGTATTCACATGTGAGATATAAATCAATTCCACTCACAGAACAAATTAATTTATTTGTTTATTTTCAAAACGGCTTCTTACCTGTCACTCGCAGCACCTGGAGACTCCGCCCCCAACCTGCATCGCTCCAGCTGATTGGCCACAATCTGTCTCTCTTCTTCAAGTTCCCTGGTAAGCCGTTCAAACTGAAGCTCCTTCAGAAAGACAGGAGGGACAAAAGTGTCACCACCGCTGCCTTCAACCATCAGAAACATATCCATCACGTCTAGGCAGTACACACATCATACCCGTTTCCAGTTACAACATTCATTTAGCTTTAAAATACATTGTCTTTAAATCCTGTCTCTTCTCAGCTTCCATCCTGTCTCGCTGCTATTTGCTTCTGAATTTGTGGCCTCTTCCCCTCCTCTTGCCTCAGTCTCTGTGTGTGTGTGTGTGTGTGTGCAATGCATGTGTGTTTGTTTATGTGTGTGTGTGTGCGGAAGGCGAGAAGGCTGCACTGTTGGCCTGCCTCTCTGTGATAGAGACAGACTCGTTGATGCAGCTGCCCTTAAAGGAGACACACTCTCTCTCTCTCTCTC
This sequence comes from Enteromius treurensis, assembly GCA_032275025.1. Lineage (NCBI taxonomy): Eukaryota > Metazoa > Chordata > Actinopteri > Cypriniformes > Cyprinidae > Enteromius > Enteromius treurensis. The sequence continues at coordinate 5,103,275 of JAUCMU010000104.1, forward strand.
TCTCTCACACACACACACACACATATAAAAAGCCCACATTGCTGTTGTATTGACTATAGTACTCTAAAAAATATCACTGTAGTGTCACTGCATATTTTCATGATTGCTTGCCATTGTTAGACTGCAACGAAATGATTCTGGAACATTGTATCCGCTCTGAAATAGATATTATATTCTGAGAGTATTGCGGGTTTCAAGCCGGCAAGCACTACAAGAGGTTGCAATTAATGTAGCCAGTGAAAAGGAGAGATTATTGAGTGTTGTTCAGTGTTGAGTGTAAGTCAGGCAATGGCTATCTGCCTTGTGCCATGCTGTGAGCTACCAGCTGTACCAGGCCTCTTCTATTCAACCTATTGTTCAGAGTGACAATACTTGCCTATGTCCTGATTCTGTCCAAGAAGAGCACAAAGAAACGACAAGACTTGACCACACAAATCACTGCAATCACACACACACAGACAAATGCAATGAAATCCATGCTGCAGAGTCTGGTGTGCTAGTGCAACATGTTAAGCCTGGTAATGGGACGATCGGTTAGATTTTAACGGAGACTCACAGCGGTAATGAACGCTATCAGCATTAACAAGATTTGTAATGATTAAGCTAACAGTTTAATTAGTAATTTCCGTGACACTGAACTGTGAAACAGATTAGAGGCCCGAAAAGTCAGACCTGATGTGAGGAAACACGTAAATAATAATTTTGTTCTTAACAAACCTTGCCTCGTAAAATAAAAATGATGAAATTTAAAATAAATTTAAATAAAATGGTAACTAAAACAGCACACTTTTCTCTTTTGCTTTTAAAGGATTAATACAAAGCCAATTTTCCACAAGCCAATATGATTTTTTAGGGTCTTAATGGAAAGTTTGTAATATAGTTTGTTTTAAAATTTCTCAAAGATACTGTAAAAAACCCAGCTAATTTTATCCTGTCATAAACAGCTCTTTAGAAATCACTCTGTTCTGTGTACTTCCCCTTTAAATCTTCACGAGCTGCGCTGACCCCGCCCCTCTTTTCCGAGGCGCTCTTAGAGGATCTTTTTTAGCCGTATTCATAGTGAAACTTGCTAATAAGCACATTATTAGGAAAGGCGATTTGCAAAGATTCATTGCTCAAGGGCGCGTTTCCCTTCAGAACCAAACATAACGTAAATCCTCTGCGTCTTCAGTCACTCAGATGTCGGGAGTAAATGACTACTGCTACGTTCATTAATACATTCAACAACAAAGCACCTCAATCTCTTAGGAGTCTTGCTTGTCTCTGCATCTCGGTCTGATGACGTCTCACTCGGGGCGGGTCTGAACACCAGTTCGGTCTGTGTGACACGCTGCTGTCAATCAACTATCGTGGGCGCGGCATTTGAAAATGGCTTGATTTCAGAAAGGGCCACTTGTTTTTATTAAATTAAAAGAAAACTACTGTTGGTTCTTTATCTTTGTATACACACACTCCCAACACACATTTCAGTCCAAACAGCTTGTTTAAGTGCATGTGGCTTCGAGTGACCCCTTTAAATAATATGTATATACTGTATATGTGATGTTGTGTTTTTCTAACTGTGTTTTAGGGTTATATTGTTTTCTTTTCTGGCATTTGGTTTTATCTTTAAATCGTAAAGCACCTTGGACAATGAATACTATATGGTGCTATATAATAAAAGACTATTTTAAAAAAAGACTAAATTAAAATATATGATAAAAAGCATCTATTTAGAAAATATATTTGAATAAAAATGATAATAAATCAGGGTGCCTAAACCTAACCCGTTTTTCAATTTAATTCATTTAAAAAATAAAAAACAGTGGCCTGGTAAAAATGTAACTCGTAAATGACATGTAAACCTGATGTAAAAAAAAAAACAAAAAAACGTTAAAATAAAATATACAATAAAAAATACATTTGTAATAAATATGGAAAGAATAATAAATAATTAACTTGGAAAAACTAGAATTCTTCAGCTCTCAAATTCAAACCTGATGTGAGAAAACTGGTTAATAAGAATCTTGTTCTTAAACAAAAAGGAATTTAATGAATTTAAATAAAGCCACACTGTACACAAACAGCAATGGCATGGTTATCAGCTCTAAAATTCGTCGTAGACCAGCTATTTGTGTCCTCAAAGCAAGTTTTCCCCACCCAGGAATTAATAATGCAAATATGACTTTTGACTAATGAGCAGAATGTTGACTTAATACATCTACAATCTGTGGCCACTCGTGTTTGAGCTGCTATTCAGATCACATCTACCCTACAGCCAGACACTGGCAGATGGAGGCGGTGTAGCATACCTGCTCTTTAACAGAGGCCAGCAGGTTGGTGGTGGTGGCATCAGTCGCCATGTTGTTGTTGTTGGATCTTCCCTCACCACTCAGCACCTCCCTTTCCTCCACAGGGCTTTGCCTTGGAGTAGGCATTCCCCCTACACACAGAAACACACAACACACAGCTATTATCATTTATATGCAGTGATGCCACTGATACACTATTATTATCTTGCTTTTCAAATACAGTCCACTATAACAACGTCAATACACTACCATTTATTTAGATATCATAAACCTTTACATTTTTGAAGACCAGCCATAGTTGGGTTTGTGGATTTTATCATTATGGATTTTAAAGGGGCAATGCTACTGATGTCACAAACTAGTAACAAAAGTTTGGGCCCAGTGAGAAAAATGACAACTGATGCTTTTACAATGTTACAAAATATTTCTATTTTTAGTGCAATTATGCTCTTTTATTAAGAAAGCTACTTATAATGATGCAGACTGGATTAATGATTGCTGAAAATTCAGCCGTTTCACATCACAGGAAAAACACTAGAACAATGCAGAGATACCCTTAAATTGGCCTGATATTGGTTGACTAATCGGCTAGGCTGATATTTAAGTGAAGGTGACTTCCTTAAAGTCAACATAAAACAGAAATCGGTCCCCATTTTTTTTTTTTTATCCCTCTGGAATTAACTGGATCTTGAAAAGCAGGCAAGCACTTTTAAGGAGGCTGGAATGTAGAAGCTGAAGGTCAAGTTCATCCTCAAGAGCATCTTGACATATCATCATTTACAATTTGATGGAATATTTGAAAGGCAAACATTTTACTTTGGAATAATGTGAACTGGTGAATCGTGCACAAGGACCAGGAACATGTATGAAGCGAGCAAACAGGGATTTCACTTTTAATTTCATGTTGATGGGATACCAGAAAACTGCATGGAAATCTTTGTCCTGTTCACTTTTATTAGAATAGCACAGAAAGCCTGGAGTTCTTGGCAGCATTGTGGCAGGGCAACAAGGGATGTATTCCAACGTGTGTTCCAGCATCCCAGCATGCAACAGCATGACAAGACAACCTGTTCCCTTCCCAGTACCCTCCCCCAACTGACAGCAAAAAATAGTATGATCAGCAGATGCACTCTTTTTTCCTCATCTTGGATGGCTTTAATGCCTTTAAGATAAAAAGAAGAGCATCTTCAGCTCTGTGTAGAGGCCTTTTTATGGAAAGGCACATCATCCAGAAAGTGATTTTGAAAAGCATAATTTTTTAGGATGTTCGGCAGTACTAAGATTAGATGAGATGAGATTAGATAATGAAATAAGAGGAACAAAATATATATTTAAATTTTAAAGGATCTCTGGTTTGAGTTCACCTGACCCTGATCAAAAAGGTCACGTCACAATGCAATGACCAAAGGTACACTTTAGCTGCACAATGGACCCTTTCAACGAGACTGTGATGATGCGTGTAACGGTCACCAGCATCGTAAATCCTCAAAAGTTTTTCCTATTTGTATTTTTTTTTTTTTAATTGATGCACATTTAGAGCTCCATTCTTTGTATTATGTTACCTTTGCATCAAATCAGTCTCTCTTTAATTTTTTTCCTTCTATTTAAAGTCATGAAAACGCTACCGTAGAGTTTTTGTTTTGCTATTTGAGAGAGTAGGAATGCAAAAAAGATATTTGTGGTACTCTCCCATTCACTGCTCTTCAAGTTAACCCAGCTATGACGATTTCCGCTGCTGAGAAACCTGAAAATGTGAAAAAGGTCCATTGGGATCTTATTCCTATAAATGATAATGATTCTGAAATGTCTAATAAAACTCTGCTACGCCACCACCAATCCAGAAAGGGCTGATGTCCCTTGTGTGAATAAAACAGCTTCACAGTGTTTTCAAACAAACATGATCTTTTTTTGTATGTTAGATACATTCACATAATAACTTGTATGTATTGGATTAAAATGTATATACTGTAGTTCATGTTAGTAATACAAGGTAACTAAATAGTCCACTCAAGTCTTCTCACAGTTCAGCAATCCCTAATTTTGATGGGCAAGTTTTTAGAGAGATTTTTAAGATCTTTTTAGACCATGGCCACAGATGCATTAATTACCATTCTTGTAAAAGACCAAATTATAATCATATAAAAGTTGAATAGTTGGGACCTGCAATCTGATTCATCAAGCATCTTTCCACATTCACTGGTTCTGTTCATCAGTTTGTGTGCTGGTGACAAACCATTGAATCATTAATTTAACCAATCTGTTCAAGGTGAGTCATTTACTAAACTGATTCTTTTTAATGTTTATGTTTTTTTTTTTGAAATAATAAATAATAATAAAATATTTGTATGTAAAATTTACAATGTAAACTGTATTTTCCCTCACTGACTACAATATCTAGATTCACACAGCCTTCCTACATTCTATGTGCTGCAAGAAACATTGTTGCCAAGGTGAATTATTTTTTTTTTTTAAGCAGTCTAATAAGGTACAGCTTTTTGTAAATCACTAAAATGAGAGAGTTGTGAAGTGTATTCTAAGCTATTAAATAATGATTCACAATTTCTCCAGAATCATGCAGATCTGCTTTAATGGGAATAGATTAAAAAGCAAAATTTCTTAAACATAGTGTTTAACTGTAAACAGCTAAAGCCCAGCACGCTAATTAAAGTAAAAATATAAAACAAAACAATCAAATAAACAATAGTCACTCTCACAAATCCACAAACCATCGATCCCTAACTAAAATGCACGTGCATGTGTGTATAAATAGGCACATATTCAAACATTTTGGAAAAGGTAACACCTTGAGGATGACCAGGCAGTCAATGCAAACACTGGCACACATATTCATGAGCAAACAAGTAGGATGTTTATGTGCAATAGTGATATCCGATTCTTGAGCTTGTGTGTGCCTGCTGCCACCTGAGACTTTCAATGAACAAACAAATCTGGCTCTTACTAGACTATTGTTGAACCAAAGAACTGGTTCAAAATCAATGAATTTTTGGTCATGCCTGACTCAATAACCATGGTCTGCACATGCATCCCCTCCTTACGTCTAAACAACAATGTCTTCTATTCACGCGTGATTTTATTACCAAATATTTGTCATTATGCAACAGAAGCTTGAGCTCTAATATATTTGCCTGAGGTTATGAATTATAGGTAATAATGTTGTAAATAATGTTCAGATTCTTGCACGGGTTGATTGTTTCACTTCATATATTGTCTTTAAATTTTGTCCTCCTATACTGGCTTTTGTGACTATTAAAAAGAATAACCAGGGTCCATGGTTTCATCTTAAAATCATCTTTAGTGCTCTATGAAGAAAGCAAGCTATCATCGTTGATGGCCAGAAAACTTTCATGTTTGGGTGAATTATTTAGCTGAATAAAAACTAGTGAACATAATCAGCAATTTGCTTTGTTTGACATAACATAACAGCATAACATACACTAAGTTGTTAGAAACATGAGTGGCGTAGTCCAGTGATGACACAAAAGAACCAAAGAAGCCTTTTTTAGTGGGTTTGATTAAACGAAGCATCTGAAGGAACCTGTACACGGAAAAGAATCGCTCTTGCAAAACACACACATCTACATAATCCAATGACTTAAAGCTTATAAACTTCATAAATGGCAGTGGCCCACTGTGCTGGCATTTACAAGAATAAAATCCAAAATCCACTTTAGAAGTCCTTAAAATACCCACCCACCTCCACGCTGGATTTACCAGGAGTCTGCTGTCAGTCAGAGCACCGGGTTTATATACAGATGAGACGAGAGGAGGGGAACAAGCAAACCATCCTATTAACCGTGATGACCAAGAAACAGTAATAAACTGTTACTTATTGGAGTCATCTGACATTGTTGTACCACCACCACTTACGTCCGTCAGAGAGATCATTCTGTCACTCCCAATAAAAGCGAAACTCTGCCTTGCTTATTCCAAATTCACATACACACACACACAAGTGTCCCTGGGATGCTTTTTCAGCCCATGTAACACGACAATGAAGTGTAAAGACAGCTCGGGTCTCTGAGGACCACGTCTTACTGCATCATGATGCATTGTCCCTGCATTCTTTACATACTGTAATTGTGGACGGCTCAAAGCAAATCACCGCACAGCAGCAATTACATGGTGCACAGCAGCAAACCTGCATTCAATCTAAACTCTGGTCAATATGATGAGGCAGCTAAAACTGCAACCACACTGCCATTAAACCGATTCAGACTTCTTCTAGATTCCGTTAAGCTTGAATTATTAGAGCAGAGTTGAGAGCAAGGACATAGAGGGATGCTCAATTATGCATAAAGAAAAGTGTCTAAAAGATGGTCCTGCCTGGGTCCCAGTGACAGCATCTATCAGTCGTAATGGAGATCAGCCTACTTCACAGGCAGTGGGATACTGGACCGTAGGATGCCATAACACATGTCATCGAGGACTCCTTATTAATGTAACTAAATAATGCAACGTGCAATGCACTGCCCAGGTTAGAGGATGATGAACAGATGGATAAAATGCGCCATGCAGGGACTGATGATGGACCTGAGATGATGAAGGGAGGTGTAGGTATGTCGAGTAGAGGTGGAAGCGACACTACACCTGCTCAAGTTATTCAGCTTTATGCATTAAACAAGGCCATTAATTATGTAAGCATAATTGTAGTACGGATGCATATTTTCTGCACAGCTGATCAGTGAAATTAAGAAAGGCAGATCTAGCTTTAAAGCAGGCATCGACAGAAATGCAAACCGCTTCTCCGCTTGTGCACTGACCACAGCGTCTATCACAGCTCAGGTCTGAAAATGACTGAAGGAGAGATGCACGAAATCTGCCGATAAATGACAAGCAGCGATGAATTCCAGCCGCCAGCGCGCGCCAGATGTTAGCAACGCTTCATTGGAGCTGCGCGAAATCACCAGTACTTACCGCAAAACCGCCGAAACGCAAATTATTCGCGGAGACCGATAAATCCATTTGTAACGGAATCACTGGATGACATTCTTTCCAAAGGTGTTTTCACGCGATGAACGGGCGGCTCCGGCTGGGTCTCGCGCGCTTCCATGGGCAAGAGGGTCAGAGCGCGTGACGTAGACGCTCCACACAGAGAGATGCTGTTTCAGGAAATTTAAATGTGTTGCCATGTAGTTGCTTCGAAAAAATGGAGTTCCCATCGAAGTGCATAAAAAAAAAAATACGGTCACGGAGCGAAAACAACACGCATTGATTGGTCACATGAGTGACCATCTGCTTATAGTGCGCATAAACGCTCACAATTTTGTTACTTTGAATTGCTCGATATTTGTGTTTAGTCTTCTATTGGTTGGATTTATAAGTATTTTGGTTTAACAAAGTCCACATAACTTTGGGGAAGACCAGCCGGCGCATCATAAATATTTTGTATGATAATAAAAACAATTTTCTTGAGGCTTTTTTCTCGAAATGAACATTAGGCAACATTGCCATCGTGTGGATAAAAGGGCATCTCCCATTGGGAGTGATCTAAGTGCTTCTGTCAGATGATATATCTTTCACAGCCCGATGAAAATTATATTAGGCTTATATTAGGCTTAAGATTTATCTGTAAATAAATAATAAAAACGAAGCTTCGCAATTAGTTTAGATATTTATTAAACAAATGTCAGTTTTGAAAAAAAGAGAACGTTTTCCCACACATTACGTAATAACAGTTAAGGTGGTGCAGGGTAAGCAAAATGCCCGTTCTGCCAGATGGAGCACCAAAGCTTTTTGATCTCAGTTCAGGACTCCTTCTGCTTTACCCATCAGGAGTTTGGGATAAGGAGGGGAGAGCCTCTTCTGATGTTCTGCCAACTAGTCACACACACTGAGTCTTGGACTTGTTAGAAGCCAGCCAAAGTCCAACACTCAGGGCTGTTATGAGAACCTGTGGGACTATTAGTCACACTGTCCATACCTTACATTCCAAGTCTAACTCGATCTGTCCAAGGGCAGTGGATCCCAGTGTTATCCTGCACTGATATCAATAATTAGGTTACGAATTTACAGAAATAGTTAAATTATTTAAAATTATTTAATCTTAAAACTTTTCATTTTTTAAAGAATGTCTACATCTGGAATTTAGCAGATGTTAACTTGTAGCCGACTAATTGCAAAGCCTAATAGTGAAATCCCCAAGTCAGGGCTGGTATTATGATTAAGTAGCTCTGTCGTCAGTAACTCTCTAGTGCTGGGTCGACTCTGCCTGGGACTGAAACTGAAGCCTTTCCTATTACATTTTGCTGTTAGATTATCACCACTTCTGCTTGTTTTCAGTTTGAAATGAAACATTATGAGGCCAGAAACCCCTGTTTCTCATCCTCACTGGACTCTGGTTTCTGCTTGAGATTGTTACAACTTTATTTAAAAAATACACTACTATTTAAAAGTTTGGGATCAGTAAGATTTCTTTATTTTGTTTTAAAGAAATTATTGTTTTCAGTGATAGTAAAGATAAATGCTGTTTATTTCAACATCTAGGATTAGAATCATGTGACAACGAAGACAGGAATAACAGCTGCTAAAGATTCAGCAGGAATAAAATATAGTAGAATGTACAAACTCATTTCACAATATTACTGTTTTTGTTTTTAATCATACAAATGCAGCCTGGGGAGACTTTTTAGAAAAAACTATATTAGAAAGAAATATTAATCACATGACATTGAAATATTACTGTTGTTGTTTTTGTCTACTATATCATCCTATTATATATTCAGGTTACACTTTATTAAGTCCACTTTAGACATTCTACAGACTATAAGTAACTTTGTAACTACATGTCAACTGCATGGCAACTAATCCTCATTAATTTGCAACTACATGTCTGCTAACTCTCAAAGTAGAGTGTTAGTGTAGGTTTAGGGTTAAGTAGAGTAAGTTGATATGTGCTTGCAGAGTTTCTGATATGTAGTATGTTGTGGACCCATCAAAATAAAGCGTTGGAAGGTATTAAGCAGACAGTCTACTGGTACTCTTATGACTGCTAGTTGACATGTAGACTATCAAAATAAATAGTTACCTATATTCATTGTTATTTACTGTAGCATTTCGTAAAAACCTGCTGAAATAAAAGTGTTCAACCTGTGAAGCTTGCCCCCTGAAACAATGACTACAAACGATATTTTTATATTTTATGCACATGCAAATTTATTCAGTCATCATTTATAGATATGAACTGACAGCAAGTGTAAACATTGTTTTCAGAGGAAGAAACATTAAATTATACAGCGTAGAACACCAAAACAACTGAATCTCTGATTATTATTTACTATCAAGTCAATACTAACAACAGACATTCACAATCGCGAACTCCCTGAACCCCCTTCCTGTTCTCAAATCCCTATGGCACCTCCTCGCTTTATATAATAATTTATTGTAAGGTAACCTTCTTGTGTGCTCATCATGCGCTCAACTAGCTAACTACTGGGCCGTAAGAACACTCAGAAGTGTTCAAACCAGAGACATGATGTATAAAATAGCCATGGAAAGTCGTGACATTTTGTCATATCCGTTGACAACGTGAGGTGTGTTTAACGTGGCATAGGTATATCCTATCCGTCTATGTGTTTGCTATCTTTAGTATTTAGTATTTTGGCACATGATTGCGCCATGACCACTAATGTGCAAGTGCAGAATGAATAGAATGAAAATCAGCTCCACCTCGGTATCAATGCTTTGTGCATCTGAGATGTATCCTGTGGTGCGTACACCCTGTAGTTTTCATTTAGGGCTTACAAATATTCCTTCCTTCTAGGGGTATAGTTATCTTGATCTCAAGCACCATAGATATGTGAGCGTAACACAAACAAGTCATTTAGCTAAAGATGCAAAATGAGAACAATCAGATGACTAAAAAGTGTTTTTTGCATTAAGCAGAGAGTGGGTGGTTGATGCAAAGGAGCTAGCGGAAACGAGAGAACAACAATTCTTGAAGAAGGGTTTTAGGGGTCATCATTTTTATTCCAGTTCATCCTCTGGTGCAATGGTGCTGGCCTGCTCAGAGGTAATGCCTAAAATAGCAAAGGCACACAAGTTAGTTGTACAATTATAGAAATAATTTGACATGCTTTATGAATTTCATAACAAGCAACACTGCTACAGTGTATGTGGTTAATACAGCACAAAACTCAAGATGTTATAATAATAAACAAGACGTCTCACTTGAAGCATCATCATCATTGAGAGATTTATTCTCTTCCTCAAGGTAACCAAAACTTAAAAGTTTGGACATGTTCACTGGAGCTGTTGGCTTCTTATCATGGGAACTGTAAAGACAATTATCAAAACCTTATATCCACTAAATACAGTTTAATAATTCTTAGTAACTATGAAAAAGAATCTAGAGGCTAAAAATGTAAAAAGACACATACATCTTTTTGAACTTGTTGGCTTCCACAATCTCTTTTTGACTCAGGGAGAGTTTCTGCATCTCTGATGCGGCATGGCTGACATTCTGTGCAGGGAAATAAGATGTTTATTACAATTTAATATTATGTTATTCATTCAAAATTCACAATGAATAATTCCATCCAGCAATAAGAAAGGAAATTCACAAGCACACGATTAATAAAAAAAAAGATGACAAGCACAAAGGCAGAATAATAAATGACTAATAATGCAATAAGATGATTCAGTTTCCTGTTTAAAAGATGAAAAAGATAGAGCGCAAAGTGAGAACCACAGATCTAACGTTGCAGGGTACAGAGCCATAGCAACAGTCATTTGAGTCTGTGTTCCGAAAGAACCTGTTCTTTATAGTTAAATATGTCAAACTGGTTTTTACATTTTGAAGTCCTTGTTCAGTAACCTTAGTACTTTAATCTGCTGTCATAGCATGCAACCCAAACTTGACGACAGAAATGAGCATTTTGTCTTTAAAACTAGTTGATTCAGTCATTCTCCATGTCAACCATTAAGAAAATAAAAAGCAGTATCACAAAAATGGAAAACAAAAACAACAACATGCAGCTTGGAGTTTTCCTCAAATGTTTCAAGTGGTTTTTGCGGGCGCATGGTAAAACAGAAAGATGGCAACTTAAAGATTGTTAAAGATTTCGTGAGGTTTGAATATTGGATGGCTATCACAGTCTTTGCTAATCCATTTACCTTTTTATCAGAATCCCAGGCTGAACAGTTATCAGTTCCAAAAGGGGGGTCCAGCTGCTGTAAGGCCCCTTTAGACTTGCCGTTTCCATCAGGGGTAGTTGCTTCACTGCTGCTGTAAGCATAAGATGACATGATTGAACCCCAGTTTTACACCGCCATACTGGATGGATTGGGGTCGACTCCTTTTTCTTTATAAAACTTCAAAAAGAAGAATTTTAAAGCCTCAAAGGAAAGGTTCACCCAAACTGAAACATAAAATCGTACTATCCTCAGGCCATCGGAGATATAGAAATGCTGTATGTTTGAAATAAACAGACGTTTTAACCTTTAACCCCTTTAAACTGTCATCTCTAGCCAGAGACACCATAAAGGGGGGAAGAGGTCAGGAAGATTCTAAGGGCCCGGCGATGGAGGGGGAACAACTGGAATGCGGACCGCAGTTTCTACCGGGACGTATCCTTGCATTGCAGCTGACACAAAACTGTCACATTACAGTGCCGAATCATTGAATAAAGCCGTTTTTTTGTTTTCTTTCCATACAAAAAAGTATTCTCGCAGATTTATAATGTTATGGTTGATGGCAGATGGACTATACTGATGATGTCTTTCACACTCTTCTGGACCTTTACAGTGAAAACTGCTTGGCAGTCAATGGGACAGTCACAAGCTTAAATATTTTAAATTTATGTCCCAAAGACAAACAAAGCTTTTATGGGTTTGGAACGACATGGGAGTAAGTGATTAAAGACAAAATGTTCACTTTGGGGTGGAGTAATGAAAAAACGTTCACCTCGTCTATTTATCTGCATGATCTCAATTACTAACTTCTTTATTACAAACATGCATTTTTTTTTTTCACAAGACATAAAAAAGTTAGTTCACCCAAAAATGAAAACTTTGTCATTACATACATCTTCGGAACACAAATTACGGTTTTTTTTTTTGATGACATCAGAGGGCCGTCCGACCCTAGCCTGGGCCCGCCCATACTTCATGTGACGCTACATTCTATTTCGCGAGCAAAGTCAGTCTGGCCAAGGTGGCGTTTTAGAGCATTTCTGTTCCCAAAAAAATGCGAACCAAAAGCCAAGTTTCCATCCAGTTTTTACGACAAAGACAACTTGCGGGGATCCTTAAATCTTAAGGGGTCATCCTTAAAAAAACGAACTGTCGCATAAGTTTTGGAGTACTGCAAAAAAAAAAAAAGAACTGCCCTTAAGCTTATTCCATTCAATTTCCCCTATTGCGCAAATCATATGTAAATAGTCTGTTCTTAATCCCTTTGGGGGGAAAAAAACATAGCCCATTATTAAATTATGGAGGCCTAC
>JAUCMU010000104.1:5116125-5136300 GCA_032275025.1 Enteromius treurensis
CTAATTGCCAGGTGTCCGGAGTTAGGATGGTGATTGACAGCAACCTCGGCCAATCAGGAACCTAGAATTGCGACCAATGACAGAAGGGTGGAAGAGCAGAACAAAAACAATACAAGACAAATGCAAAATAAACAATAAAACATATGTGGAACGTAACAGCAGCATTATAGATACACTAATCAGCTACAACATTTAAAGGGGTCATACAAAGGCCATTTTCGACAAGCTAATATGATTCTTTACGGTCTTAATGGAAAGTTTGTAATATAGTTTGTTTTAAAATTTCTCAAAGATAGCGTAAAAACGCTCATTTTACTCTGTTATAAACAGCTCTTTAGAAATCACTCTGTTCTGTATCCCCTTTAAATCATCACGAGCTCCGCTGACCCTGCCTATCTTTTCCGAGGCGCTCTCGGAGGATCTTTATTTTGCGTATTTAAGGCGATTTGCAAAGATTCGTTAAAAGACATTATACTCACTGCTTCTGTAGGTCAGGCTGGATCATGAATGATTTGCGAAAACATAAACAAATTTCGGTTGATCAAGGGTGCGTTTCCCTTCAGACGCGCCAAACGTAACGTTAATCCTCCACATCTTCAGTCACTCAGATGTCAGGAGTAAATGACTATGTTCATTAATCCATTCAACAACAAAACACCTCAATCTCTTCGGAGCCTTGCTTGTCTCTGCGTCTCGGTCTGATGACCAGTTCAGTGCTGCTTTCAATCAACTATTGTGGGTGTGGCCTCTGTCGGTGTGACGCCACACCAACATGCATTTGAGAATGGCTTGATTTCAGAAGGGGAAACTTATTTTTATGAAATTAAAAGAAACTGTTGGATCTTTATCATTGTAGGGTGGTTGTGTACACGCACTCCCAACACACATTTTAGTCCAAACTGCTTGTAAAAGTGCATGTGGTACCGGAGGACCCCTTTAAGCTGTCTGTAAAATTATGTTGGTCTCTCTTCAGCTTGGATGAGTGGACTCCTTCACTAGAGGCAACAAGATATCACAAGCAGATCCTTTAGGTCCTGCAGTGTGCCATATTAATGAAGGAATTTGTGTTTTACCTATATTTTGAATTTTGCATTTCATTGTATAGTAATCAGTAAAAATAATGTCCTGGCAAACAATTGTCACTACAGATTTTTGTATCCTCGAAGAGACAACTTTGCTTTACCCCTAAAGAACTCATAATAGTCAGTGCAATACTACTTTAAGGGAACAAAGTCGCAAGTACTAATATACTGTATACGGCTGCAAGATTAGTTTTTAATGAACTGTAAAGTATGGACGTCCCACCTCTCTTTATCACTTTGTACTGGCTACCCATAGCTTCTCGCATAAAATTCAAGGCATTGATGTTTGCCGCCAAAACCAACTCTAGCTGTAACGCCGTAGGCGTGTTTCTGTGTTTAGTCTTGCCATGTTCTGTGTTTACGTTTCTAGTCCATGTGTTCTGTGTGTTTATTTACCTGTCAGTTTCCACAAACTGAAATGTAATGTTATGGACTGACAAAGATACAAGACAAGGGACGTGGTATTTATACATGGACTAATCAAACACACCTGGACAAACACAGCTGGCAGAGGATGGAACACTAATGACGAAGGCGGGGTTGCATTGCTCGTCGCTTTTCCTTGTTTTCTTGTTTTGTTTGATTTAATAAATGTCAAGTTGGAATATATTCCTGCCTCTGAGTCCTGCCTGCCCGTTTGGAAACGAGAGCGCAAAATTAATTCAGCCTGCTTTCGTGACAGATCGACTGACCAAAAGTGAGATGGCGTCCCACGGTTGGGATGCGCACATCTCTGCAGACTTTCCATCTCGCCCGCAATACCCCCGGCAAGCGGGGTCTCGCCCTTACTATACGGAGGGTCCGCCTCCGAGATCGCGCCAATCAGTAGAGCCATGGGACGCAGCTACAGATCCGTTTTCGCGATTCGGACTGCAGTACTTTCCACCTCCAGCGATCATTTCCCTGGAGGAGGGGAGGAGAATGATGGAAATTGGTGCACGCACACTCAAGATGGCGGCCGAGGAAGCAGACGCCGATCCAGCCTCGGAGTTGCCAGAGTCGTCAGAAACCCTCACTGTGGCTAAACCATCATTTGGGTTGCCAACACCGTCTAAAACCCTGCGTATCCCAAACAGCAAAAAAGGATACTAATCCTGTTTCACTGCGAGAGGGGCCGTGTTCTACCTAGTCAGTCCTGGTCACGCAGCCAGTCGAGCTGCAGGAGGTCCTCGCGGTGCATAGTCCGCATGTTACGGGTCCCACTTCCGAATCACGGTACGAGAAGCTGTGTCAAGTCCAGTCAGCATTCTCAGCCTGTCGAGCTATCAGAGGTCTGTGATCCGGACTCATGGTGGCCGGATCCGCCAGACCCAGTCTGTGATCAAGGTCCCCAATCACCTAACTTACCCGAGCTCCACGAAGACTGTGAGGCCCCATGGCCAGAACCTCCGGAACCTGTGTGTGGCTCTGAGACTCCATCGCGTCCGCCAGAGGCTGCACTACCTCTGGAGATGTCGGTTCCGGCCGTAGAGTCCCCAGAGGCCCCACTGGTGGCAGCTCAACCCAAGGAGGTTTCTGAATCGTGGTTCGGCAGGTCATGGAGGGCGTCTTCACTGTCGGTTCAGTCTCAGAGGGCGATGTCAGTATCCAAGTTTCCATCCAGTTTTTACGCTGTTTTGTTATCGACAAAGAGAATTTGCGAAAGTCTCCAGCCTGTTTCCATCCAACTGGCCTTTTACCGATAAAATGGTGTGCGTGATGACGTCATCCTTAAAAAACGAACTGTCGCATAAGTTTTGGAGTATCCCAAAAAAAACATTTCCATTTCAATTTCACCTATTGCGCAAATCATATGTAAATAGTCTGTTCTTTAATCCCTTTGGGAAAAAAACATAGCCCATTATTAAATTATGGAGGCCTACATAAAAATAACATGTTTAAGTTTCCATGTTTTTGCACTGTTATATTTAGATACTCCAGCATCAAGCCACTCAGTTGTTGTTGTTGTTGTTGTTGTTTTCCTGATCAAATGTTATTAGACTGTATTGGAAATGGGAATGTTAATTTAGGTTAT
Organism: Enteromius treurensis; assembly: GCA_032275025.1. Lineage (NCBI taxonomy): Eukaryota > Metazoa > Chordata > Actinopteri > Cypriniformes > Cyprinidae > Enteromius > Enteromius treurensis. The sequence continues at coordinate 5,119,222 of JAUCMU010000104.1, forward strand.
TTTATTATTAACCGACATGATTATGCTAAATTACAAGTAAATTAAATTGAATTGATGCATAGCTGTGACCTGTTAAAAATAGCTGAGTTTGTGTCCAGGGATTCATTTTATACACGAAACAAGCAGCATAAACAGAACATAAGGCTCACGTCAAATCACGCGCAGAGCTTGTGCGAACAGAGAAAAACATAAGCAAATAAAGAAAAAAAGGCTCATAAGCCAAATATATATTTTTTGTAAATAAATAATAAATGAACAAAACAAAAGAAGAAACCCCCGCAACAAGTAGCAGCCTATATGCTGAATTTCAGTTCATTCTTGTGACGCACTCTTAAAAAAGCAACATACAATTATTTACAGAAGCACGACCATTTTTATTGTGAACGTACATAAATAAAATAAATGAATAATTTATAAAACGTTTTGAATAATTTAGAATTATGTCTTATTTTTGAGGGAGTATAGTAAGCTGTGTCCATTTTTTTTTAAGAGGAAAAAATCAAGTGCAGTACGCGCTACACAACCAACTTTACAATATAATATCCCTGACAAAATTGAGACTAATAAATTTTAACTTTTAAATTAATTAAAGGAAACATTAAATTAAGATATTTATGTTTGAGAGGTAACCCATCCTTTTATCATATAATCAATTTTAGATGCAATAATATAAATATGATTCAATGCGTTTTTGAAAGAGGCTAAGGTAGTTTGACCCGAGCAACACCAAGAACACAGACGCTGCCAATAGACTAATTCTGTCATGTGACACTACATTTATTTGCGTTAAAGCCCTTGTTCTCGACAAAAGGTGTTTCCAAACAGTTTTTTTGCGACATTTGAAGTACCGATATAAAATTTATGCGCTAAAGCTAAACGGAAAAATACTGTGCCGACATTTACAAAATCTTATCGATAATGAGCATTTTTTTAAAGCGCTAAATATTTTTCCGCAAAAATGCCTTGGATGGAAACTTGGCTAATGAGAAACGAGCTCTCCCCCAGACCGCCGGCACGACAGAGGCGGGTAGTAAGGCAGCTTGGCCAGACGAAGCTCCTATGAGCTTTATAGTCGCAGAAGCCAGGCTAGTCCGACCCTCCATAGACAACAATAAAATAGAAATGATCCCAGATCCAGAAACGTAGTAAAACACTGGTAAAACAGTCCATGAGGCCCAACTTAAATTTTGCGTCGCTAGGAGAATACTTTTTTTGCACAATAAAAACTAAAATAACATTGTTTAACTAATTTTACCATTCTTCTCCTCTCTAAAGTGGCGGAAGATGTATCACAACGTACAGTAAGTGTACCTTGCACTTCATGTGCATGCTTTCCCCTGGATGTAAACAAGGCTGATTACGTCAAATATGTTAAAGCTTGCGTACGTGTTGCGTTGTGATACTCTGTAAAATGGTGGAAAACGTAATGGTACAGTTAAATTATGAACAAAGGTCTTATGTGTCTTATGAACGACATGTGGGTGAGTTCTTAATGACTGAATTTTCATGGTTGGGTGAACTAACCCTTTAATTGATGTCCTGGAGGCGTGTGGCTCACTAATGGAATATTGTGATGTTTTTATCAGCTTTCTGATGGCATCTATTCATTGTACTGGGTCCATAGGTTGATCAAGTGACGATTAATGCTAAATCTGTTCTGATGAATAAACAAACTCATCTACAACTTGGATAGCCTGAATTTCTTTAAACACCAGAAGTAATTGATGCATTCGTAGCATCTTTCTCTAACCAAATAATTGTACTAAACTGAGACGATCTCTTATAATCTATCTAGGATCTTTCGGTTAATCAGAATGATGTATTCCCGAAGCCTTTGGCTTCATTTATTATCCCTGTACGAAACGACACCTTTTGGGCTGACGAATTCTCACCTCTCTTGATCATCAGGTGTGGCAGAGAACCAATTAGAGGGTTTGTAGGAACTGTTAGGTTTTGCATCCACAGGGTCATCGTGCCTCAGCAAACCTATGGAAGAAATGAAAGCTAAGCAGGGCGTGATTACAATGAATCAAATCTACTGTGGTTATTTGAGCTATTTCATTAAGGATTTTAGCAATGCTTATTTATAACTAATCCAGATTTGTGTAAAAATGCCTTAACTTTTGGCAGTTGCATCAAACAATAAGCCACAAGATACTGTTCATTTGTCACGATCGCTATGTATTCTATACTAAACATTTACGCAAAAGCAGTAGGCCATTCTAAACACTTCTTTAATAAATAATGAGACAAGTGCACAAGATGCTATTCTGGATGTATATAAATCACGGCAAAGTTGAAGGTACATTTATAAACAATACAATGAAGTGTGACACAATTACCCCTCTGTCCTCCTTGTTTAGCAAGTTTAACATAATCAGAGTCAGAGGCCTGAATTCCTACACGTCTTCCTTTAGTTCTTTCTTGAGGAGTGGTTTCGGCAGTCATAGATAAACCTGGAATCTGTGATGAGGGTCCAACAGCTCCATTTGAACTAGCAAGGTTAGCGGTCCTAACACCTACAATGAAGTGACAACATTTGTACTATTATTTGCTTTAATCAAAACAGATCTGGGAAAACAATATTCGTGTGGGTTATGTAACAGCAATGCAGGTCTGTAAAGCAGATAACAGTGTGATGCGTTTCTCTGAGAAGGGCCGATACCTGGTTTTGTCCGGCGATAATTGGGCTCGGCAGCCATGACTGGTGTCTTAGTGGTCAGTGGTGGTTTGATAGCTCTGAAACTGCAGAAAGACAAAGTAAGGTCCTTAGCATTTATTCGAAATAAAAGGTCAGCCGAACTATTGTCCTTTAACGCGTGCTTAAATTAACCAATTAAACCGCGTATTAAATGTTAGTGTAGGCTCGACATATTGAGCACCGGTCATTTCTTCTTTGTGTAGACAGCCGTGTACCTACAGCTAGCTTACCAACGCTAATAAATGTATCTATTACCGATCATGTGCTAAAACGCGGAGGTTTTTTTAGCTATTTCTCTCAGGATTTTCTTGTTTATCATTTAGCTAGCGATTCAACCATGTCGCCTAGTAACAAAAGCAGCATCAGGACCACAAGCATCATCTGTGCAAGACAAGGCAATTATTAGCGCAGATTTTCAAAACCGAAATCACAGACATTGCAGATAAAAACAAAAATTGGAAGTACAATTCAAACAATAAGTTACATCGCTATTGATATACCTAATGCTACGAAAAGACGTGGAAAAGACAAAGCTTACGTCGTGTTGAACAGCGCACAGAAGGGGGACGCCTAGATTCTTCTTCTTCATTAGACTCAACTGCGCACTGAACCGGGAGACGCCTTTCCTGCCACCTACTGGATAGACAATGATCTTCAAGAAGCGTGGAAACATCCTCCACACAGCCATCAGCAGTTTTGACGAACGCAAGAATTTAAATGTCATGTAGTATATCACTGAGAAGTAGGGAGTATCTGTTTTATTTATTTATTTATTTATTTGTGTGTGTGTGTGTGTGTGTGTGTGTGTGTGTGTGTGTGTGTTTGTTCGTTCGATTGTTTGTTTGAAGACAGTTTAAATGTGGAGGGCCAAATTACTCAAAATAAAATCATTAAATAAAAGTCGTTAAATAGCCAACATAATTAAATACATTAAAAAGCATTAAAATCGGTCATTTATTTTGTGCACATCCCGACAACCATAACCCTAAAAAAATAAATAAACAAATGAATGAATGAATGACTGAATTCATGCATTTAATATGTATTTAACCATTTATTTATATATTTCAATATTTATTTCATGATTTAATTTGGATTAATTTGGCCGTATGTTCATCTATGTACATAATTAATTCTAATTTCTGTTTTAACGTAGCCGGAAGTCATTTTCAGAAAACATTCTGCCTTTTTATTTTATTGTATTATTCTTGTATTATTTATTTTATTATTACTTTACTGTTACTACAGCTAGCTTACCAAAGCTATTAAATCTATTACCGATCATTACCGAGTTATTTTAGCTATTTTTAGTTATTATTCATCGTCATTCTAATTCTTTGTTTCTATTTTATAGTATGGAAAGCATTTTCCGCCCAATTCTAAATCAATTAATTTATGTCTTTAAGGAGAAACGTGAAAGCAAAATTTATGCCAATTGAAATATAATGAAACAATTTGATTTTCCTTTTTATCATACCTGTGCAATTATTATTTGTATTATTATTATTTAATTGATTTATAATTTTTTATTTATTTATTTATTTTTATTTGTATATATATCTATTATATATATTTTTTTTTTTTGATTGGCAGAAAATGTCATCCATATGTTGGTCTGCGCCGTTGTTGTTGTTTGTTTAAAACAAGCTTCTCCATAAATGTGCGCTGACAGACTTACAGTAAAATCACTCGGTTGTTTGTAGTGAAGCCCCAGGGACTTTACTGTGGTCACGTGACGTGACATCCGTTCGGAGGCGCGTGTAAAAACCAGAGAGCGACGTTCTCAGCAGAAGAGATGTCAGCACACAGCCTGAAGATGACAGCGTCTGTTCAATACTTAAGAAAACTGCTGGGGAAAAGCAGCTGTGCGACAAGCAACCTGTTGAACACGGGACATAAAACACAGAAGAACACTACTGATTATAAAACAATCAGGAACAAAGATGAAAAAAGTAATAAAAGAAACGTAAGTGACATTTTTCCTATTTGCTTTATTTTTTATTAATTTATATTAATATATATTGTTTGATGTTAAAATTGATTGGATATTTCTCTAGTAATATTCTGCTAAACGCAGGTTTCTACTAATATTTATTAGGCTATGCAAATAACATTTACCTACTAAATTGTTTTTTTAATCATTAACAATGTGGAATGTTATTATTTTGTAGGTAGTGCAATTCCAAGACAACACAACAGAGCAGTATATAAGGTAAAATAAAGTTATTAATTTGCATCTTAGGGTTGTTAACCCACATCCACAACTCAAATTTGGTCTGACTCTTATGCTCTTGTCTCTTGGTTAACAGGAAAAGTGTCGTTTTAAGAAGAAAAGAAAATGAAACTTTTGGGGTTGAGATCCAGGTAACCTCATTACCCACCCACCCTCTCTCTCTCAAACTCTTCTTTTACTTTTTTTCTCCATTCATTCAAGCATTACATGCATGCCTGAGGGCTTATTATCTGTCAGGGGATAATTGGATTTTGGATGATGAATTGGTTGGGTCTTTACTCTGTGTCCGTAGACAAGCAGTGTTGGGAGAAGCATCAGTGATGAGCAGGATTTTGGCTCGTGTGTGTGTTGGGTGAAGGAGAACAGTCTGGCAGAGAGCAGTGGGTTAATGACAGGTGAATCGTCTAGACACCTGCTCACTTCTGTCCAGCACCAGTGTCATTCATACTTACTAAAACATTCTTGTCTCTCGCCTCAGGTGATGTTATTATAACGGTCAACAGTGTGTACATTGCTGCATTCACTCATCAGCAGATCAAGGATCTGGTTCAAAAGTCCTCCACCTTAATGTAAGTCTCTACACTATTGTCTGTGTTATGTTTTTGATGAACAATGTACAGTTATACAATGTATTTGCAACATAAAAAGAATGTAAAAAATGCTACAGTAAAATTTTTATTTTATTTTAATTGTATGTGAGGGAAAAAATGAAAAATGTATTTATTAAAGTATTTATTATAACAGGGCACCACATGTATACATACATATAAACAAACATACCTTTGCAATTATGGCTTTATAATAATAATACTAATATTATTATTATTATTATTATTAAATATTTGAATGTAATTTTTAAATAAAACAAGTAGAAAATTAGAAGTCACATTTTTATTAATGTTTCCTTTGTGAAGCACAATATTTGCTTATATTTCATTTTAAAAGTTTAATGCGTTGTTAACTATATTGAAATATATTTTATAATATTACAGTATCCCTCGGTTTCACAGACAAGGCTTAAGCCTAGTCCTAGGCTAAAAGGTAAATCTAAGCTAAAAGAAAATGCCATTGACTGATTTTAAAAGCATGACAGTGCCTTTGTTTTGTCTTAAGATGCACACCAGTAATGCTTTTTTCTAAGGCACCTAATTACTTAAAAAGTACTTATACGTCCTAATTGAGCTATGATCTAATCCTGGCTTTGTTTAAGCCCATTTTGTGAAACTGGGGATATGTGTATTAAAACTAGTGTTACTATTATTGTTATTGAATAATAAGCTCAGTGAACCAATCAAAACCCTGTCTAACCCTAGTTTTTACTTTAAGTGCTGCTTGATCTGAATATAATATTTATCGTCTTGTTTTGTCTTATCTGTAGGATGGAAATTATCAGAGGTGATACAGAGAAGCAGAGACAATTGCTTATCAAGCTTTATCTCCTGCAGGTGATTTTCTTCAAAATATTGAACATTTCTTATAAGCATCAGTCACATTTCAGTTCAGTTGTCTATCAGTAGATATTTACGGTAATGTTGATCGGCTAACTGTGTGAATCGTGAAGAAAACAGGTTTCCTCAAGCTTACCAGGATTTTTTTTCTTTGTCTGTGTTTCCCCCTCACATTAACACCACACTACAGAAGCAGTTTACAGAGAAATGCGAAGAGCTTCAGACACTCAACGCAGAGGAAGTGCGTCTAACAGGAGGTGAGTTAATGCGTGTCTGTGTATGTGTGTGAGAGGAAGACAGAGATGTGGGCTTAAACTACCCACAAGCGAAACACATCATTTCCCCATAAAGCCACGCTCTGCCCTCAAGATGCCAACAAAAGCATCAGCCGATCGTTGCGTGTGTGTGTGGGTGGCATGTGGCGAGTGTGTGTGCTCACATGTAGAAATTCTGCTTTTACAGGAAGAAACTTCGATAATATTTCTTGATAGTGTACTGATATGAAACTACAGCAAATCTACACTGTAAAAAAAATGTTTCATGTCGTAACACCTAAATGAACTGTTTTATCCAAGTAACAATGAAACAGTAACTTTAAAGGCATCAGCTGATCAGGAATAACATTATGTTATAGTATTACATATAACAGCATAACACTTGGTTTTCATTTCAGTTTTCTACTATTATGTTAACACAGACACTTTAGTGCCGGTAAAATGAAACAATCTGCTCCCGTTTCAGGTGCAGGTGTGGAAAACATCCAGAAGCTAAATGTCCTTCCTCCAGGATCCTCTGCTAACATTTGCTGACAGTGTGTGGACCGAGAGTTATGTTCCACTTCCAATACAATCAAACCCAATCAAGGTTGTGGGCGTCACTGGAAAATTACCGGCTAGCGCATTAGCAAGGTCGAAACTAAGCTCTCTGATATTGTGCCCCCCTGAAGCCTTTTAAAGTCAGTCAAATCCTGGCCGTATGCTCAAGAAGACCCCAAGAGCCCATGCACATTTTCTGTATTTTTAAACTCAATGCTACATAGTGGTTTGTATTCGTGAGTAAAAAGCTAAATATTGATGTACAGAGATGAAACTGTTTCTTGCATTTTTGTATTTTTCTATGTATTTGTGTATTTTACACTATTAAGCAGTCATTTCTATTGTCGTTTTATCTAATTGCTATTTTGTCTAAATGTGTTTTGTGTATTTATTTACAAATTTCTCTAATATTTATTCAGTTCTATATATTTATATAAAGCCTCTTTAATAAACTTTTATCACAAACTGATGTTTTGGTGCTTTGTAGCGCAGGCTGGTTCTGCTTGGGTTCTGCTGTTTCTCAGTGAACACTTAATCTTGCTGATGGCGGTTTGCATAAGTTGATCTGTCTGCTGTTTGCTTCTGCTGAACGTGTAGGTTTCCCAGATATCATTATCAGTCAGTGGTAAAACACCAGATGCAGTTCTCATTCACCACAAAGATCTTCAGCCTGGCAGGAAATGACACGTCATTGACGGTACATCCCGTTTCACAGACAAACCTTAGCGTTCTCATCACTTTCATATGCTTAATTGACAATATATTAAAGTGTGCTACAAGCACATATTCAGTCAAGTTAAGCACACTTCTTTTTCACAAGGGAAAATAGATACCTGCTTCCCATAAACAAGAGGTTGACAATTTGGCCTCTCCAAATATGCTGGACCTTGGACGGAAAGCCTGAAACCTTGAGTAGTCTAGGAAAACAAAACTTTGAATGCCAAGACATCTCACATCTTCAAAATATTTGAATGTTCCCGAAAGAAGCTGGTGCCACTTTTCGAACTCAATGTTCTCTCTTCACAAAATAGCCCATTAATCCCACAATCCCATGCACACACCTAGAATTAGTAGCCAATCAACACTGTTCTCCAAACAATGGTAATGAAAATCTCACTGGGAATGAGAATGAGGCTGCGTCACCCAATGCCAGTAGATTCCAGTAGAGTCGTGAAGGGAGGGACACAGATACAGCCATGCACAGACCGCTCACCACAAGAAACTACTTCTGAGCATCCTTCTCCTTTAAGGTCTCCTCTCCTTCTCAAACCACAGGAACCGGGGTCAAGAACAAGGTAAGGTGCCTTATTGAGTGAGTATTGCAAGGTTTTAGAGTTTGCCGCAGTGTGATGGCTGGTTTCTGCGTTTGTACTAACCATGCAAATCTCTTCCATTGGTTTTGATGAAGATTTAAGTTAACTTTTCACATTCAGGTGGTTTGGTGTACTTCTTAAAAGCGCTTAAGCTGAGTTATATTGAGGAAAAACTTATTTTAGATACATGAATTAAACAATCATGAAGAAAACCGCAATGATGCTTTCAAAAGTGAAAAAATTGAAATATGTCTAGACATGGTTACTTAGACGGATATTCTCGCTTTTCTGTATTTATGCAACCGTACGGCACAATTTCCCATTTCTTGCATGTTATGTAAGGCCTCTCATTGTTGAAACATACAGGAGGAATTGTGTACTTGCTATTCTCATTCCAGCAGTTTGGTCACTTTGTTTAGTCAAATCAAATTAAAATTCCTCAAAAGGACTTTGCATCTTTTGCCAAGTCTCATTCTATCCTTTCGAGAACTTACAAGTCTTTCCTAATTTGGACATGATGAACCATCATGTATATTGAAAGCACTCTCGTCTGAATACCACATCAGGTAAACACGTGAAACGACAGCACAGTGATTTGTTAGTTATCATTTTAATACAGAAACCACTCGTTAGAGGAATGTTACATTTTGTCAGATTGGTTTGAAGTTTCAGTTTGTTGGTTTTGGGGTCAATTTTGGTCTCTTTTTCTTTATGAATTAACAACTGCTGAAATCTCAGGACTGGAAGCGACATCAATGGAGCAGAACGACATGGACACATTGGAAGCCGAGAAACAGCAAACGAATGGAGGAGCACCTCAAGAGACGACGACACCTGAAGAGCCGGCCAGTACAAGTGAGAATAATTCAGAGACAAATGAACAAGAAGAAATTGAGAGCAATGCAGAGAAGAATGAAGAAGAAACAAGTGTGAGTAATGGAGATGAAGAGGAAGAAAAGGAGGAAGAGGAGGATGAATTGGGCGACGGTTTCAAGCCTTCGGTTGAGATGTCAATCCAGCTTTTTGAAAAGGACAAAGGGGACTTCAGCCGCCCTATGAACAGGTACAACACGGTCAGCTACAGGAAGATAAAGAGAGGAAACACAAAGCAGAGAATAGATGAGTTTGAGTCCATTCTGGATGTATAACAGATGGTTTCATGTGATTCCTTCGGAAGTATGTGATTGTTAAACTTCTTCACTAGTAGGAACACGTGCTTAACACATGCTCACACGCAATCACATGAACAGTATTTTCTGACAGCTTCGTTTCAGCCTATGTCAAGACAACCGTCTAATCTCTGAATGATTTTAAGCAACCCCCTTTTGGCAGCGAGCCGGAAAAACAATATATATTCATACATTCATGAATGCTCCTTCGGATAACACGCAGTCTGCCTGACAAACGCAGGCCTGATCTCTGCTGTGTAAGTAGTCGCAAAACCACCATTAATGAATCACTGAAAGTGCTTACAGTTAGTATACAGTATGAAGGGCACTATTGTATTGCTGTTTGAAATTTGAATTCTATTGTAAATCTACTAGTTTCTAATGCTGTGTTTATGGTTGCATGGCTTTGTAAAACATGCTCACTCATTTTAACACACAGCAATAGACATCACAGCAGTTTATTGTTATCATATCCAATTTGTTATATGCAATGTCTGCATACTGTGATTATACGTTTGGAGAATTAGTAGTTTACAAAGTTTTCTATAATGGCATAATGTTACTTGATTTCCGCCATGCTAGAAACTGCATTCATGTAATCTGTAGCCTAGTAGTTGTTGCATTCATGTTAAAATTGTCATGGCTTTGTTTTTCTCTAAAAATGATTTGTTGAGGTCTAATAAAATTTGTGCAATAATTGGCTTAAACCGACTGTAAATGTCTTTCCGCTTTCAACAAGTCACGTTTAAATGTTTCATAGAATGTAATATAAGGACGAAATATAAACATAGTTAGTCACCACTAGATGGCAGCATTGTTTTTTCTTGGTATAAAAAGTGAAAGGAACGCGTTTTGCATGGCGTCTCTGTCTTTCACAAACTACATTTCTGTTGTTGGGTGACTACGTCTTCATTTGAATTTTGAACATTATCCGTGATCACATGTATTTTTCTAAGCAAAATCCTGTCTGTTATGTGTCCTGTTATGCATAGTTGTAGAACTGATACATTCATCATCAACTTAAAAATATATATGGATTATTTTAAAAACAAATCAAAGTGACAACTATTTTAACAAGTCTAATAAAAACAGAATAATTTGTCAAATGAAATCCAATAAATTGTTTACCGTTGTTTAACTAATCATTGTTATGTGGCATCTTATGTATGTATAATCAATGTAATGAGATGTTTACAGCAGTAATTAGTTTAATTTGGGTGTTTACGACCCGACGGACTCTTTTATTCATGTCTTTGTATTTCTGGCCTCTCTCTAATGGCTCATTTGGAGTCTGTGTGGGTTTGGTGTTGTTTCCTCTGTTAGCTTTATAAATGCTTGAACTTTACCATACAAATCTCACTAATTGCTTTTTATTTGAAGGCAGTTTATGAATATCACTTCCATTCCTCCTGTCGCATCACCTGCTGCTTACTGAACGTAAAGTAGGCCTATTACAGGTTACGTTAATGTTTTCATGATTATGCTGGAGGTTTATTTAGGCAAAACAAGACTGGACTTTTGGCCTGGGTTGTTTAAGTCAGGTCCAGGCCTCATTTGAATGGTGACAAATGTCATGCTGCCATGGCAACAGGAGGTTTGTGACTGTTGTGGTGCAGACTCCCTGGGCTGGGGGTCGGAAGGCACTTCCTGGGCAACACACGTCCCCCGTGGTTTAGGCTCGTAATTGACCTTTCCTGACAGAGCAGTGCTGCTTTTTATTCTCTCTTTCTCCATCCCTTTTCTACTGTTTCCTCTTTCTTTCTGGTTTTGTCGCTCTCACTCTTTCTGTCTGCCCAGAGAGCAGGTTGCATCACGGTGGGCTGAAATGCCACGATTGGCCCGGGGCTTTTACGCAGCTCTTTCTGACTTCCTCTGGCTCTCTTTGCCTGTTTGAGGCATGTTTGCACAGTAAGAACCGCATGCTTGTCTGCTAGTTTTGTGTCAGATAAAAAAGAAACAAGCTTCTCATGGGTTGCAACTTTTGAAGTGTGACGTGTTACACTTAAATATTTGGATACTGAACCCACTCTGAAATGTTTATTGGATTAAACAGCATGACAAAACATCTAGGTAGCATTTATTTATTTATTTCAACACGCACACACACACACACACACACACACAGCCTTGTATTAAAAATATATTCACATTTTTAAAAAAAGCATAAAACATGGAAACAGCAAATAAAATCTAATTAAAATATTATTAAAAATCTATAGTATATCAATTATGTTAATTTAATAGTGATACATTTTATGGCAAATCCAAGAACAAAGTAGCTTCAGAAAGGTAGTAGTAATAATAATAAATTAAATAAATAATTAACATTAACATAAAGGCTAGTCAGAATTTATATTTGTGAAATAATCACTAATATTTTATACATCTAACAGTATGCTACTGGGGCAGAAAAAAGTTTAATATTAATATATTGTATACATGAAAATAAAGAATTTTTTTAATATATGTCAGTTTTATTTACATTTTTTTCACTGTATGCGCAGTATAAATGGACACTTTGGACAATTCTATGTTTTAAGTGTCTAAAAGTGTCCAAATATTTTTGAGATAAATCTATTGGTGTGTAAAAACAATTTAAATCTCAGCGCCGTGTGCTTCATGTGCAGATGAATCCACAGATGCTGACATGGTCAACCTCTTCCTTTTAACAGATCTGCAGACGTACGATGTACAGAATAAATGATAATTTGAGAGCAGGAGGTCGCCTCGGAAGTGTGAGTCATCCGTCAGTGTTTGTGTGCTGTGAGAGCGGCCCACTGTGGCCTGACTCTACGGCAGACATTCATGAAGCCCCCTCACGCCACGATCGGTACACAATGACAGCTTTGTGAAGGATGGAAGAGAGCTGCTGTGGAAAATATTCAAGACACTGAGAGAAAGAGGGAGACAATGAGAGAAAAAGAGGAGCTATCAAAGTGTTTACTTCACAAAGCCTGCGAGTGTTCCAGCTCCACTGGAAACTTTTGGTCGAGTTTAAAGAGGATGACAGACAAATAGAAAGCTTGCGTCTTGTGGTAAACATGGGATGGGGTCAGGAGGGGTCACTGTTCTCTCTGCATTCAGTGGGTGGGTGTGATGGCTTTCTGGAGGCCTGTTCTGCTGTCCATTCTCTCTTCAGGTCAGCTCCAGAGACCAGTGGCGTCACGGTGACTCACAATGGACATGCCATGACAGAAAGCTCAGGAACTGATGACGTCTCACATCGTTTAGGGGGAATTCTGAGTGAAACAGCCATCTGAAAATACTAATGTCTTACATAATACAGAATTTCTTTGCATGGTGGTGTTGCTTCCTGCACAAAACCGCAGCAGTTGCAAAAACGTCAGAAGTCAGAAAGCATTTTGGTAACAGTTTATAATAACCACACACTATGAATCATAAGTTAAGCATTAGTAAATAATAAATGTATCCTTTAAAAAGCATTGTTCCAACATTAATAAGCATTAGTAAGCGGTATATAAATGCAGCTATGTTTTGTTCTTAAGCATATCTATCATGTATATTTTTATACTTTATAAAAATCTCATTTATAAATTACTGTATTATTTGAGATGTTTTTGTAATATTTTATAATTTGCATTTAATGTGTTCAATTCTTGGATTTGTGTAAAGTTTTTTTTTAAAAAGAGGCAAATTTTTGAAAATGTAACGGAAAAAAACCGAAACCACATTTTTGCAACGAATAAAATATTTTATTAATATTAAAAAAAATAAATTAATAATTAATTAACTAATAAAATTATTTTAATAAATTGTAATGATTGAGAGTGTAGGAGTCATGTTTATATAATCTCTTTCATTTGAATTATTAACTGTAATATTTAATAAAGATGGTGACAATATAATAAAATGATAAAAAATAATAAATAAAAAGAAATTACTAAATTAGATAGACAGATTAAATTAATAATAATATTTTTAAATGCATCAATAACATTTATAATATTCTGTTAGAAAATATGATATTAAAGAAGAAAAAGAAATAGAATAAAATCTTACAAACAAATAAGCATACAAATACACACACACAGAGCGCCTTTATCGTATAATGCTTTTACAATATTGATTTTTCTGTTATATAATTTTCAATGTTGAGAGAGAAAAAAAGAGAAACAAATAAAACGAGAGATCTATGTACATATAAATAGATAGAGAGAGAGAGAGAGCGGGGGAGGGGAATTAGAAAGGTTGACCCCTGGATAGTGAGGTCACAAGAGGTTTTCCTGATGAGTAGTCCTTTGGGGTCTCTTTAAGCTTTGAGTGACAGGCATCCATTGTGATGGCTGTGAACCGCTGCACTCTGGTTTCTATCCATTCTTATCACCAAACCAGGGCCGGTCTGAGGAGATGGCCGTCTGCAAGGCATAGAATAAGGATGGCTTTCCACCACAAACGACCACCAGGAGGGAGAGGTTGAGCGGAGAGGAAGTGCGATTGTACTGGCCACACAATGCACAGGTGCTTGATAACTGCTCTGAGAAGACACGGGCGGCCTGACGCGGGGGGTGGGGAAGAGTTTATGCAGGGAGCAAGTCGGGTTTCCCAAAGGACGGCATTTTAATTTCTAATTCATTAATCTCCCCAGTGCAGCCATCCTGCTTTGTGGAAAACGTAGACCAGTATAACTTTCACCTGACTGGCTCAAGTCAAGGTCACAAGGTATGAAATCAGAGATATACTACAGCGAAGTGAAGAGATAGAGAGAGAACGGGCCACAAAAGTAGTCAAATCTAAAATCAGCAAGATCAGGGAAATGGCTAAATAAGCATAGTGTCTTAAGGAACGTTGCAGGTAACGTTACACATTTTTGATGTGTTATATAGAGACATATCATTAGTGCTTTGTTCAAAATTCCTACTTTCAATGAAATTCACATTATTCATAGTAGCAGTAGGCAAAAAGTACCTGGATGACCTGCTTAGGTCTATTTCCGGAGAGAGTGGAGTCCTTACTATCCCACAAGGCCATGGATTTGTGAATGGCCGTGAAACAACACAACTGACACTGGTAGGTCACATGACAATGTCAAGACATTTATACTATATTTATTACCTTCATGCTACGTTTATACTAGAACAGACTTGCATCTGCTACAAACACACCTTTAAGATCTGTTTTACATGCATTCTAAATCATAAACTTCTTAAAGATTTTCTACATGTCTATTTGATGTCTAACAGGAAATGAGACATCTTCTTCCAGATGTAAACATGCACTTCTAATAATGCAGACATCTCTGAGGTGTGTGTGCTATCAGGAACGTCTTGGTGTAAACAGTCAATGGAAATTTCCCATCATACCAGAAAACCGAAAAAAAAAGTGTCTTGCTCAGTGCTTTTTGGAATGTAATGGTTCTCATAGATTCTCTCTCTCTCATACACACAATGCGTTATATTCTTACACCTTTGTGGGTGTACAATAATTCCTATTTGGGAGAGAAATCAAGACAATATTTCATATTCCCACTGCTGTCTGAGGGACTGTAGAGTATTATAATCTGTCTGCCTGGAGGCAGAGAAATGGTCGGGGAAAATGGTGACAAAAGACATGCTAACACACAGAGAGCCTACTGTTTTTAGTCACTTTCCCCACACACACACAGAACGAGAGAGAAACAAACAAAACAAGAGACACTAGGGAGACAGACAAAAGAATCAGCTCAAGGAATGGTGGGAATTTGATTCTGCCGAAGACTTAAAGAATGGCAATAGTGATTTCTCATGTACTAAAAGAAAGAAGCAGAAGGGATAGCGCTGTGAGATGGGAAAGAGGCCCACTTGACTTCAGTGGTCTTGCTTCTGCTGGATTCAGTGTTTCCTCGTTCACACACACTTCTGTGTAACTTCTCTGTTCGGTCTCTTCCCTGACAATGCAACCTCACATCACAAAAGCAATCCGATCGTCATCAAATCAAGAGTTAATCATTAGTTCACCATCCGTATTGCTGTTTTCATAATTTTGGCTGACGGAAAAACCTGACGAGTGATCCGGTTCAGGATTACAGATGACTCTGAGTTGATTGGGAACTGTACTTCAATGGTCAATGTTCCGCTCTTAAGATAAATCCCACCATTCCCTCAGTGTCATTCCTCTCACATTCTCTAATTAGTTTTCAGCGTGCTAGAAGAAGATGGATTATCACCTAATATCTCAAAAATTACAATTTGATTTAAACATGTCTCTGTCTTTGACAAAGAGGAAAAAGTTCATGGTAGGCCAACATGAGATTGTTTATCGGGCTGTCACTATTTTCTAAATTACTCTAAAATAATAATAATAATAATAATAATAATAATAATAATAATAATAAACAACAAAATTTACCCAATGTATTGGGCATAATTAAATTTAACCTTGAAACCGCAATGAATGAATGAATGAAATATTGTTTAAACATCTGAAAACAATAAAAAAGGAACAAATTCCCCTTTTAATGAACTGCATGAAAAGATGCAGAAAACACAAACATGAAAAAACAGAAGAGTGAAATAAGATTATTATTATTATTTTTTTTTTTTAACGTATGTTGTCCTCAAGATGCGGAAAAAAAAGCAGAAGTATATTGGAAGTATTTAAGGTAATTTCTTCACTTTACAAATGATCGAAATGTAACTATGACACAATATGGTTTGCTATTAAGTGGCTTAATTTGCCCAAGATTAGGGGTAAGCTGATCCAAGTCAGTGGATAAGATGAACCATACAGTTGCAAACTGAACATCTTACTGAATCTGAAAGAAACCCATGTTAAAAAACGTAAAACCAACCAAATTAAATTTAAACTTCATTCTTTAACTGTTTGCATCCCTGAAACAATTTGCTGACCACCAAAGTTGTATAAACATCCCAAAAACAGACTAAACAGAAAGTTTATTAAGGAAAAATTCAATAAAAATTATATTAAAGAAAGATATTTCTGATTATAATATGAGGAAACGCATCTTCTAGTTCTTAGCAAAGAAGGATTTGGTGCACTTGTACACTGGAAAAACAGTTCTTGACGCCGCCTGCAGCAAAATAGCTCGCGTTTTGCCTCTCTCCAGCGTTAACATAAGCTATTTCATTGAAAATGAGCTAGATAAAAAAAGAACTAACGGTAAGTTAGACTTGTGACTGGTGCATCCTGTGTGGAAGGGCAAAGTTTCAATGTACAGACAAACTGTGGAAATATATATATACTTTTATATAAAAAAATATTTAGAAATATTAGTGCTGTCAAAGGATTAATCATCATTAATCACATCAAAATAAAAGTTTTTCTTTATATAATATATTTGTATGTACTGTGTACATTTATTAAGGATATATAAATACAAACACATGCATGTATATATTTAATGAAAATATGTTATGTTTATATATTAAATATATTTAGATATA
>JAUCMU010000104.1:5146286-5158026 GCA_032275025.1 Enteromius treurensis
CCGCCAACAGTCTAAACAGTCTAAACAAATCCAAAGTGTTATATAATGGATTATTTGTGACCAAGCGATTTAATGCAAAATTTCTCTAGATCTGTTACGATGAGGAAAAAAATGTATCTACATTTGGGAAGACCTGAATGTAAGTAAATTTTTAGCAAATATTTATTGTTACTTTAATGTTACTGTATTAATAACACCTTTTCAGCTGCGGTCCATCTATTACCTCCAAGGAAAGCTCTAGGCAAAAACTCACCCCCATGTCATTCAAAACTTATCTGCATTTTTTTATTATTCTTTAAATCATAATATATATATATATATATTTCCAAGAACATTGGTAAAAAAAAAATAGTGTTGGTTGCCACTGATGCTGGTTTTTGTTTATACAATTAAAATGAATTACTATAGGAGTGCCTCAGGGCTCAGTATTGGGCCCTCTTCTGTTTATTATTTATCTATGGCTTGTAGGACAAATTCTCAGTAAATTTGGTATAAATTTTAACCGTTGTTCTGAGGACAACGAGATCTATATGCCTTCAAGCCTAATTCAACATTATAACCTTCCTCTCCTTTATTGTGTTTACTAGTAAATCATGGTTTACATGTAATAGCGAGAATACTGAAATTATACTAATAGGCACTAAATCTAATCAATCTGCAAACATTTTGAATGTTTTACACTGACAAATCTTTTATCACCCTTTATCTTTTGAGGCACCTGTTAAGAATATTACTCGGTCAGCATATTATTGATTGACGAAATATTCATCATCTTTTGACCATCTCAGAGTCTTTGAAATACCGTACCACAAATTTTTAAATAACTACATGGGACTCATTTTTTAGATTTTTTTTTTTCTTTAATTTATTCTTTAACAATTTTATTATTCGTAAGGTGCCTTGAAAGATGAAAAATAATTATTGATTATTTAATAATGATTTATTTTTAACAGGAACCGAAACTGCTATAATATATTCTTTTATGTTTAAAGAAGACAGTCATACAGGTTTGAAATGACAGGGTAAATGATGATAGAATTTTCTTTTTTGGCTATCCTTTAAGGTCCTTTACCAGGACCTCTGTTTAATATGCATTCAGTGTAATTATATTGGATTCAAAGGGCTATTCAGGCACCATCTGAAATGAGGATTAGACAGACCTGGGATGCTAGTTTAATTGCATTTTGCTAGGTGCTGATCGTACTGGAATGGGCCGCACTCATCTCACACTGTGAAAGAGTACATAGCTACAGGGATTATTAGGCAGGCGCATGACGAGATGCCCTGCCACTGAAAGACCCTTCTGGCCCAGACACCTATTAATCAGCTATATTCCAGCGTAATACGTTCATCAGGCATATAACGGTGGCTTTAGAGTCAATTAGTTGACATCTCCCATCAAAATGAGCTGCTGGGGGAAGGAAACACTGTATGTGCACGCATACATGACCAAGATACAACACAAGCTTCAACTGGCACAAACGTTATCTGAGAAATATGAAGTCATTGAACATAATGAGAATCACTCACAAAATAAAGGCACGTCTAAACAATGCAGAAGGCAACCAGATACATTTAATTACAGAATTGTGTTTCTCAGGCTTTGCAGATTGGTTTACTATAAATTCTTTTCATACAATATGAATTTCTTTCAAACAGGATCAGGCTGAAATTACATCTTGTTGAGACAAACAATAAATTAGTTGAACTGCTTCTGCTCTCATGTGCAAAGACTGACAGTTCCTCTCTCTTTGTATTCAAACCTCACAAACAATATTTGATCCTATGACAATCTTTTTAGCTTAAAAAACCCAAATATAGCATAATGGGTGATGTCATTACATGAAGATAACCAACCAAAAGAGTTGTGTCATTGTACAAAACACATTTCTATTAAATCATCAGGTTTAAAGACTCCAAGTTAAAAGCAGTTTCCGTCTGCTGAAAGTACAGTATAAACATAAAAGTACACAAGCATAATAAATCACAAAAGTACATAGTCAAGTAAAAGATTGCGCTCTTTTAGTGTGAGTCGGACTGTGCGTTTCGACATGCAAAGTTCATTAAGTGTCTTTTTAAAGTTGTAGTTTACCTAAAGATGAAAATCGTGTTATTATTATGTCTTTTGTGGAACATAAAAGACTTTTTGAGACTTTTTTCAGTGTTTATTCTCAGTTCTCCATACGATGGAAGTTAACTGTAGCTATAACTGTTGGGTTACATTCTTTAATATATCTTTTATGTTCTACAGAAGAGTAAATGAGTAAATGATGACCGAATTTTCATTTTGGGTGAACTATCCCTTTAAGAGACAAGGCACATTTAGTACATTCCCTGCTTTGCTCTACATCAAGTTTACAGTTATAACATTCCCTTATTATTTCATGATGAAATGGATCATTTTTATAGGAAACACACAGAAGTGGTGTCTCAACTGTTCATGAATATGACAAAGGCAGGGGTGCCCAACCCTGTTCCGATCGGCTGTCCTGCAAAGTTTAGCTCCAACTCTAATCAAACACAGCTGAAACAACTAATTATGTTTTTTAGGATCGCTTTCAAATTAAATGCATGTGTGTTTGATTAGAGTTGGAGCTAAACTTTGCAGGACAGTCGATCGCCAGGAGCAGGGTTGGGCAACCCTGAGTTCTTACATTTCATCATAATCTGTAATAACCTCCTGTTAAACCAGATCCAATGCAAAGTCTAAAAATACTTTTTAAGACAAACTTCAATAACTAATCAGCATACAGTAATACAATTAAGATTAGTATAGATTTTGAATAAATACTTTTTTCAGAAAATTAAACATTTGAAATGATTAAAATAATATAACAACAAAAAAACAAAGTAACAAATAAGCATTATGCAGTGTAAGACTGAAATTCACGTATAGTGCATTTTTACTTTAGAAGACACTAGGAGCCCTTAAATCTCACCACCTGCATTCAGCATTAATAAAATGGCACAACAGAAAGCTCACTGGGTAAAGCTGCTCAAAGAAACATCAAAGAGGCAGTCCATTCATGCTTACCAGTTCACATAACATGGCACTGCATGCATTAGATAAAAATATAGACTTTAAAATACACTTTGAAATTTTTTTTTTTTAAGAATATATTCTGCTCTAATATTTTTTTTTTTCATTCAAACAAATTTAAAATCAGCATGCTAAAACTAAATTTAAAAAGAAAAAGATTGTAGTCAAAGGCAGCCTGCTGGTTGGGTCAATTAATGACTTGAGAGGACGTGTTTGTGTTCTGACCAGCGTGGGCACAGTGGTCAGCACTTTTTGGCGTTTATTCAACTTTGTGGTGGGAGCCGTTGTCTGGTGGATGTTTTGGTTTGTAGTTGGGATTCAAACACCGCCTCCACTGCGGTCAACCGAGACAGGTCCTCTCAGATCCAACCCCTCCTCGGCAGTCTTCATCAGGATAGCCAGGCGGCTGTCAGAGATATGACCTCTCTGGACCGCACTCATGAGCTGAACCAATCAGAAAGCAAAACATTATTACCAATAATTTACCAATTATGATTTAAAATACAGTACCATTTGAAAGTTTAGATTTTTCTTATGCACACCAACAAAGAATTTCTTCGTTAAAAAATAAACATTAATATTATGAAATATTATTACAATCATGAATTTTACTACATGTGTCACATGGTCCTAGAGAAATAATTCTTAATATGCTGGCTTGATGCTCAAGATGCTTGGATTGTGCCAATTGACGATAATATCATCTTGTGTCTGATGCCTTTGATGATATCAAGACAACTATTAATATTATTATAAGACTAGTATTATTATATAATTAATATTAAGGCTTATTTGTCCCAAAATATATCTTTCTGTGCAGTTTTACAGTGTTGCGTGTGATAACCAACCACACACAATTACGTTGAGTTTATGAATGCAGTGGCCAATCAGTTTTGTTATTGACTGCACGCTCCCTGACTGAATTCAAATTAAATACATATTACATTTTAAACACAAATTCAGTATTGGTTCACTGTCCAGCTATGAAGTATATGACTAAATATATAGTTGAGATCAAAAGTTTACACCCCCCTCTCAGAAATGGCAAAATGTTAATTATTTTACCAAAATAAGAGGGATTATGCAAAATGCATGTTATTATTTATTTAGCACTGACCTGAATACAATATTTCACATCAAAGATGTTTACATATAATCCACAAGAGAAAATGACAGCCGAGTTTATAAAAAAAGATCCCGCTCAAAAGTTTACACCCCCTTGATTCTTAATGCTGTGTTGTACCTGAATGATCCACAGCTGTGTTTTTTCTTTAATATTATTTGGTCACGAGTCCCTTGTTTGTCATGAACAGTTAAACTGCCTGCTGTTCTTCAGAAAAATCTTTCAGGTCCCACAAATTATTCGGTTGTGCTGCAATTTTGTGTAATTGAACCCTTTCCAATGATGACTGTATTATTTTGATATCCATCCCTTCACACTGAGAAAAACTGTGAGCCTGCAACTATTACAGAAAGTTCAAATGCCCACTGATTCTCCAGAAGAAAAAGAAGCATGCATCAAGAGTCAGGGGGTGAAAACTTTTGAACTGAATGGAGATGTGTACATTTTTGAATAAATATCATATTTTTTTTAATTTAGCACTGCCCATCAGCGGCTACAGAAGATAGTTACATGTTTGACCAATTAGTGTATGACATCAGTTCCTACTTATTCCTTAAAAGACGCTCTGGAAGTACTTTGAATCAAAGCAATATACAAATCCTGGCAGGGTAAAATGGCACGTATGGTCACCCTACAAAAATGTAGTCTTAACCCAATACTTTGCTGTACTTAAATGCCTGGAACTAGGTCTCCAAAGGCATTACCAATATGGCCGCTAGGTGAATTGACCTGACCTAAACGAACTTTGGTTAAAGCCTGGTCTAGTTATTTAAAGGTTACTGGCTAAAGCTGCAGAAAGGTTATTACTTTTAACACCTTTCTCCTGACCCATATATGGTAATCTAGTTCATGCTTCATTATAGTAAAAAGTGCAGAAAAAGACCTGCTCATTATTAATTAACTGAAACTCTAGAGACACCAGATCTACTTTATACTCCTCCTGACGTAGGTATGATATTTCAGAGAGACTAATCATTGTGAACCAGTGGGCTTATGACAAAACATAGATGTACTAACATGAAGATAACAAGCACTTTCAATTTTGAGGTTTTCACACCTACAACTACAAATCCTGCCTGAAGACCAGAGTGACACCAAGACAAGCTGCAGTCTATAAATAGATGTTTTATACCTGTAAGAACTCATCCAACTCCACCTGCCCGTTTTTGTTGAGGTCCACCTCATTGAGGATCTCATGGAGGGCGTTCTCATCAATCTGAATGCTGAGTCTCTGAAAGAACACAAATCAGTGATACAATCAGTATCTAAGAGACATTAGCCTCAGGCTTAATGAAAATGTTAAGGACTGGATATAAACCAGAGACAATGAGAGCTGAGAGAATGACCGCTAATAAGCAATTTATGAGGGAAATGACTCAAAATCTAATTCTTTGGTAATAAAACATGTGCTTCAATCTTGTGAAACTTTTGACCTCTGTTCTCCCCATCACTCCCATTGAAAACTAGGATGCTTCAAAGGTGAGTAAAAGACAGGATCATTTTTGGATGAACTATCCCTTTAAGGTACACATTTTCATTGTAAATATAACTGCTAGAACAAACAGTACTTTTTGCAATGCAATAAGATTGAATTATACAATTATAGACTGTAAACTGGATGAGGGATTCTAACTTACCTCTAGCACTTGCTGTACATCCAATGTTGTGATAAAGCCTTTACTCTCCTTATCAAATTTGTAGAAGCGCTTCTTATACCTGTCAATCATAATAATGGCAATATTAGAAAAGTCAGAGATGTAGGATCTTGGATACACTTAAACTCACACATTCATCTTATACCTTTCTATCTCTGGGGCAGTGAGTGAGATCTCTGTTGTCTTGCTGAGCTGCTCAGAGCGTGCTTTATAACCCATCTCCAGGTACAGGAAATTCTTTGCTGCCTCAAGCTCTTCCTACAGACACACAAAAACAAACATAAAATGATAAAAAGCATTTTTCATTCATTTATTTTCCTGATCATAGCAGTGGGTTTTTTCAGCACAGATTATTTTGTGAAGCTATTGTAGTAACCTATAGCTTTCCAAATTGAAGAATGGGAAAATTAAAAACTCTATTGGACCCAACATAAATCTTACAGTATGTGGCAAAGCGTTGATTTTTTCATCTAAAGGAGGCATTTACATTGAAGTCTTCAAGGCATAGCAATCAATCAATCAAATGTCAACTATTTAATTGTACGGGACAGAGAGACTTGACTTTCAACAATAAAAAACAATGATCAACTTTATTTCCCTTTTTTCTATTACTACTCAACAGACTGCCAAGAGGCTCATTACATATTTCCAATATACTGCAAAAAAATATATCCCCTGGTTTCACAGACTTAGGCTTAACCCTAGTATATACTAAAATGTAAATCTGAACCGTTTCTTAAACTGAACTGATCTTAAAACACGTCAGTGCCTTTGTTTTGTCTCAAGACGCACGCCAGTAATGCCTTTTTCTAAGGCATGTATATAAAAAATAATTAAATGTCCTAATTGAACTATGGCCTAATCCTGGCTTAGGCTAAGCCCTGTCTGTGAAACTGGGCCATTATGTTTCAAACTGATGTCAGATAGAGGTTGAAACACATAATACAGTAAATTACACTAAATTAAATTTTCCACAAAAAAAAAAATAAAAAATCAACCTTTTTTTTCTGGAAAAAAAAAAAAGCAAAACATTTAACTTTTTTTTTTTTTTACATTAAAATAACTGTAAAAAAAAGAGTTTGCATCAAAGTGTTGTTTTATTTTATGTCTGAAGAAGGCATGCTTTATTTTTAAGGCTTCTTAGTAATAACCTAATTTAAAATAATCATTCCAAGGGTAAGATATAGAGTGAAACATGATCACATTCTGAAATTAAATATTATATAAAACAAAGATTATTGGAGCATATTTCATAGGAGCTACCATTATATACTGATTTTCCACAACAGAATGAGAATGTGAAAGGTGAGTGTTTTATGCAGCTGAAACACAGAAACATGCACATTCTTGCAACACACTGTCTGAGAATACTGTCTTGCCTTTGCAGAGCCATGGTATACCTGCACTGGATCGAGGCTCCCAGCAGAGCATTGTGTCTGTATCCGTGCATGTGTTTGGTGGGTGTGGTGCACCTGCATTGTGAGCAGATCTGAGTGCTGAACTCATGGGAACTGAACAGTTTCAAAGCTGCACAGTGATCGGTGCTATTATTAGTGTTTCTGTTTATCAGACAGGAAACCTACGACCAATGTGCAGAAGCTGGAGAACTCTATCACTCCCCAATTGCACTACACACACAGTTTCAAACACTCCTCCGTAATAGCTGACGTAATAGCCATAGTCATCTTGAGGTGTTGTGCTGGGCGTTCATTGTACAACTAAATTGTGATCTTATCATGGACTGGATGGAGACTTCTTGTTAAAGAGACTATTTAAGAGTCAAACTAACAATAGCTGAGGCCTATTATTAGCTGTTACCTAAATTAACCTGGCTGAGAACTTTAGCTTTCGGTCAAGACAAAAGAAAATGCAAGGGTGACAGGTTTTCACAACCAATAAATTCAGTAAATCAAGTACTGAACAAATCTGAAGTTTGAAATGTGTGCACACTAAAGGTGAACTTAAAGAAAAAAATACTGCTTTCGTTTTAATAATAAAAAAGAATCACTGTCAATCTGTGTTACAAAGAAATAAGCCATGAGATCAATGACATACTTTCTTTTTTTGCTCAGTCCACTGCAGTTCTTTGCCCATGATCTCAACAATTCGGGGCAAAGCCTCGTCCGCAGCCTGCACGTTCAGAAAACCCAGTCGAGTTCGGCGAGAAATCACATCGATGGCTGTACATGCGTACTCCTTTACAGCGTACTGCACCTAAATCCAGACAGAAAACATTGATTTATGTTTGTTTAAGTCATATTGGATGGTGGATAGTATGTAAGAGTCAAGGTGCGTTCACACCGGACGCGAATGAAGCGTCAAACGCGAGAGATTTACATGTTAAGTCAATGCAAAGATGCAAATAGACATCCTGCGGCGCGAATTAAGCGTTAACCACTCAGGAGCTAGTAGTGACGTGATTACTAGCAAGAGGCAGACTTCCGAAACTATGGAAGGGACAGTACACCCAAAAATTTAAACTCTGTCAATAATTACTCAAACTCGCGTCATTCCAAACCTGTAACTTTTGTTCATTTTTGGAACACGAATTATGATATGACAAAAATACAGACACAGAAGGAAATGCACATGTACGTGGTACTCTTGTGACTGGAGGTGGAGACTGACACAATTTCACCAAATGGTACACTGCAAGTTAATCGTCAGTTTTTCAGAGTGCTTACCTCACTCTCTATGTAGGGAAATTCAGACACAAGGCGTTTCCCCAATATTGGCCATCTTTTGCCTGTCACCTGGGCCATTTTGGCCACTTCAAATGCTCTTCCTCCATAGGTGGCTGCCAGGTGCTGAGCAACCTGTGAGTGCAGAAAATAAAATGTTATTCCTTAGAGATGTAACCATTATCAACAAGACTCATGATTCAGCTTTCTCTCCCTATGTAGGAGACCCACTGTAACCAAAGCTAGATATTAAACATTCACTTAGAGATGTTTTCTTTACTAGCTTATGAACAACTTTGCTTCATTAAGCGTTCAGACGAATAAACACGGCCCTGATTTTGATTCAAACTCTTCTTTTATATCTCTCACCAAAGGTCAAGTGCTGTCAAAAATATCTGCATGCTGACCTTTTTAAATATGCTGGCAAAACAACATCCATGGTAGCGCTACGGCTCCATCAAGCTCTCACGCTTCCAAACAAGAGGTTGCCAGACTTTCTCTGCCCCACAGGATCATGGGGGACTGAATGTTATGGAGCAGCTGAATCTGCTCCAAAGAGCTCTGACTGGCAGAATGCTAAATAGTTAGGCTTCGAAACCCACCTCGTTTTCTAAGCCGTAGTCTTGAACCAAGCGAATGTACAGGGTGGGGGTCCAGTCCTTCCCGCCATCCAGCATCAGACCGACCGTCCTGCTGGGACTGGCTGAGAGGTTATGAGCCTTTATAGCTGCGTCAAGAGTCTCCTCAGCCATAGAACGATAGGTTGTCCACTTCCCACCTACAGTAGACAGAGTGCTGTGAAATCTTTACATAGGCTCAGTGGAACAATTTTCAGATAATCCTCATTACAAAACATCAACTTCTCATAACAAAAAAGTGTGTGTATGATAAATATTTAATGTTTTGATATTAATGAATTAATTATTTTGATATTTTAAGGTATTGCTTTGATTTAATTTTTAATTGTATAATACTATTTAAAAGCGTGGGGTCAGTATTTATTTTTATTTTTTTATTTAATACTCACATTCAGCATTGATGCATAAAATGATCAAATGCTACTTTAAAGGAATACTATGGATTTGATTTATCTGTTTATCCTAGAAAGTGTTTTGATATTATGCATTGGTATTAAGAATTTGGACTGGAAAAAATGAAAAATATAAAATGCAATTAAAAAAAATTATAAAATGTAATTAATTAAAAGTAAATTAATAAATATATTATTCTAAAAAATTAATATTATTATTAATATTAACAAAAATAATAAAGAAATTACTATTCATTTTTGGTTGAACTAATCCTTTAACCATTAAAAGTTAAACCATTATATTCTCAGTAAATATATTTATTTTGTATTGTATTTCTAAACAAAAATCTTTCATACTTAAAAAAATAAAAAATACAAATAAAATAAAAATCATGGTGTACAATTAATCCATTTAATGCAAGAAAATAGTTGAAAAATGAAGACCAAGGCTCAAGTTTTACTGACCAGCAATGGTGATGAGTCCGCTGTCGCTGATGTTGACGATGTGGTTACGACAGATGGACTGCGTGTCTTTGGAGTTGGGGTCGGTGACCAGCGGACGAATGCCACTCCAGGCCGCCAGGACATCCCCTCGCCGCACTGAGAACCAAAGAAATCAGAGACACTGACAATCTCTGACAGCTACAGTGTGTGTGGAGTCTATCTGATTGACAGGACTACAATAGGCTATGAGATTGTATTTATGCAGTGTCCTGTTTACAGCTACATTCATCCATACATGACAGTGATGTCTGCATTAAAAGCTATTTTGTTTGATAAATGACCAAAGGTGTACATGGGAAGCGAGACTGTGCATAAAAACTTTGTTGCTTTGTTAAACCAACAAACCATTACTAGAACATCATGTATGAGACCTGAGTCAATTTCCCTATTGTGGTGACACCTCAAGCATTAATTATTAAGAGGGAGTTGTGTATCGATCTGCGGTACACCTGCCACTGTAATATGCAGGTTGATATTTCTGAATGGGGGGGAAAACAGAGACAGCACTCTCATTATCAAAGGGCATCTCTGAAACATTTATGACAAGGCTATGGAGCTCTGCGGACAGCAGACTGGGGAGACCAATAAACACACACACACAACACACCGCTGGGCTGTCGAATGCATTCAAGTAATCTAATTCTCAAGGGAAGAATTCAGTCCATTTTCATGCTGTGGAATGAACTCAAAGTACTCGAAAAGTCACAATCACTAAATGCAATATATTGGCAACCATATTGACATAAGCTGATATTACATTTTTTTTTTTTTTTTTAATTTACCAGCATTGGTCAGATTAGACGGAAAATGGAAGATAATAATTGTTCTTCTGCAGATGCTTTTATCCACAGCAACTTATAACATACCATAACTGAATCAAATTTTAACAAGCAGTCTGTCTGTTTTTCAGGGTTCAGTATAAAGGATTTTATAGATTTTTTGAAAATAAATAAATAAATAAAAAATCAAAGTGTTCATACCTCTTACGTTATATATACTGTACACACATTTAGAAATAATCTGTTTATATCTTTCTAGGGAATGTCCCTTGTCACTTTCACCTTCGGTTTGCAAACCGTGACTAAAAAAAAAAAATTCACTTGCATTCATATATTTGGTAAAAAAAAAATATATATTTTGTCATATTGTGTTATATACGGAAGAGGATTAGGGCCAAGCAATAATAAAAAATTTAAATCATTTCGAGATTAAAGTCGTCAAATAACGAGAAAAAAGTCGAAATAAAATGTTGAGAGTAAACTTGTTAAATTACGAGATTAAAGTCGTTAAATAGCGAGAAAAAAGTCGTTAAATAACGAGATTAAAGTCGTTAAATAACGAGAATAAACTTGTTAAATAACGAGAAAAAAACGAAATGTTTTTGTATGCGCTGTCATTTCTTTAGAGCACGAGAATTCCTGAACACAACAAAAGCGAAAGAGCTCTAAACTCCCGTGAAGCGCGCTGCACGGACCGTAATTCTGTCCAAAGAAAGCGCCTGCGCGAGCTCAGATCAAACAAGCTACTCGTCTCGATCAGGCGAGCGCTGAACAGCGCTGTGAGAAAAATTCTCTGCCATAGATGCTATTTACAGTGTAAATGAAATCAGTCCATTTTTATAGATGTACTTCTAAATAAAAACAGCCATTTTATTTACGTTATGTAAAAGTAGCAGATCTTTTCAAAGTTTAAATAGTAGCTAGCTAA
>JAUCMU010000104.1:5158126-5180411 GCA_032275025.1 Enteromius treurensis
ACGGCACGCTCTAAAACAAGTCTTTTGTTCTGCACTTTTACTTCTCGAAACATGATGGGTTTTTTCTCGTTATTTAACGACTTTTTTTTCTCGTTATTTAACAACTTTTTTTCGAAATTTAATGACTTTAATCTCGAAATGATTCGATTTTTTTTATTATTGCTTGGCCCTAATCCTCTTCCGTAGTTATATAAATAATAAAATTACAAATAAAAAACAACTATTTAAATTTAAAACAAGACGTCTTTGTAGACATACACACATGAGAATATGCAACTGACTTTACAATTAGATCCACCAGTCGAGCTTCAGGAGTATATGTGAGTACAGATTATATTTAATATAATACATTTTGTGCGAGTGTGTAAATTATACCATTTTATAGTTTAGACAGTTTCAATGACAACAACATAAACAAACGTTACTGCGCATGCGTGCTGTTGTGGCCCTAACTTAACTTCCGGTAGACATCCAAATAGAATCAATAACAACAGCTACGTCCTTCTAGAGTAGGTGCTTTTAGCATGAGAAATGAGAGGTTTCCCGGTAATGGCTGTAGATGCAAAATGAAATGAAAATGACAGTCTTCCTTCAGAAATACAGTGATATAAAAACACCCACGCCTCGGTTTGATGTGCATCACATGCTAATGTTTATTCAACAAAGCCTTTTGGAAAATTGGTCGGTTTTTATATCGTATCACTAACCAGACCGCTAAACAAACACAGACCGGAAGTTAACTTAGGTCCATAGTATTATATTTGCTATTATATCATTAATAAACAACATACAAACATTTGTTAATTTAACTTGAAATTCTATATTGGTGTTAAATAATAGTTTTATTTTGAATGCAGTCCTCCTTTAAACAGGCCAGATTTGTCAAATCTCTCTGTTCATCTCATGCAATCATTCTTGTTTCTCTCACACACAGTTTCTGAACTGGAGGGACAAACAACAAGATCTTGTCTGTTGCCCCTCCATTGTCATTGTGACAAATCTCCCACAGCCAAATCCCTTTAGCTGCCTTCACTAGAGTCCAGTCCAGCCTCAACCCTCCATCCAGGCAAGGTCCCCGTGTCATTCCATCCTCTTTCTCCACGATCTGCTTTATTCACACTCTCATCCAACTCTCGCCTGGTTGCTCATTCACACCCAGAACAGAGCAGAAGACACCCAGCCACACGGCGGCCGTCACATTGCGGTTTGCGAGCACACGTAATGTTAATAACAGACAGCTGGATGACTTTCTACAGTAGCTGAAAGACACATGCGGTGCGGAATGAGATAACGAGACTCAACAAACTCTTAACGACTTGCCTAACAATCAGAGAAAGGAGGAAGCATTTTTTTTGTGAAGGAAAATTAGTTATGAAGCTAATCAATCAAGCAATCAAGACTGCATCCACAGCGCTTTGAACAATTAGACGGCTGCGGTCAAAAATCAATACCTCCACTTTCAAAAGAAGACGCTTGGAATAGTTATTAGTCCCAACTAGTAGTTACTAGACTCAATGCTACCAAGGCAAGCCATTCTGTCTATGCTCCTTTATAGGAGTTTATACTGTCTGCTGTCTATACTGTCTGTCTGTTCATTAACATGCATGAAGAAATAAAATAAACCAAGTATTTTCATCTTTCATGATTAAGTTCATTATTGAAAAAAATGTCTAAAACATTGTCATCCATTCATACACTACAATTCAAATGTCAGTAAGATTTCTTTAAAGAAATTAATATATTTATTCAGCAAGGACAAGTGAAATTAAACACAGGAGACAGTAAATATTACATTTTTAAGCAAATTTTCTCCGCTCTGCCATCATCATAATTAATATTACAAATATCTAATAAAATATATTAAATAAATTAAACTGTGTCTAAATTTTGCTATTGCATTTATTTAATTATAATCGAATGAAAGCAGCATTGTTAATCATAAGAGACTGAAAAAACATGAAAAAAAAATATAATAAAACCTTTAGAACGATAGGGCATATATAAATTTAGTCACACTTTCTGCAAACTG
The DNA here is from genome assembly GCA_032275025.1 of Enteromius treurensis. Classification (NCBI taxonomy): domain Eukaryota; kingdom Metazoa; phylum Chordata; class Actinopteri; order Cypriniformes; family Cyprinidae; genus Enteromius; species Enteromius treurensis. Next base: position 5,160,156 of record JAUCMU010000104.1, read on the forward strand.
TTTGCTTTAAATAAAAAAATCTTTATTTGGTTTATAACCATCCTCATTTTGAGAAAATCTGTTATGACTTTTCCCCATTAACAAAAAATGACTTCTACAAATGTCAATGCTTTTATAATGCTTTTATAAAAAAATAAATAAAACAATTGGTTACCATTAACTGTTTCTACATGTGTTCTTCTACCATTGTGAACAGAACAGTACTACAGTCCTCTGGAAGCATTTCCTGTTTCTCTATTCTGCGGCAAATACCAGTAATGTGATGAGCAAGACGTTAACATATGCATTGCATGATTCATTTACTACTCTCCTCCCACTAACTTTGCATCTGATCTGTAAGGGAAACTGCATATTCAATCAAGTCTGGTGCAAAAATAACTGTCTGTGCTAATTTTTCAGTGCACGTCTTTACATTTTAACACCAAAAAAAACTGTATGTGCTGGTGCAAGCTGTTAGTAAATCTGGCCCAATGTGTACTATTTTCTTTTTATTTTTTTTAAGATTTTCAGTTTTCCTTTTGGTCTAACTGTAGCAGCATATTTTATTCGAAAACATTTCATAATAAAAAAAAAAGCATAGACAGGTGTAGTATTACCTTCCACGTCCGGGCTGAGGTAATTGCGTACTTCGCTCAGGATGAAGTTGATGTCATCCTCCACTGGGATGGGATGGGCTGTGACTTCAGTGGGCGTGTCTGTCGTGCCGGCGATAGTCATCTTCTCCCAGGGCAGGAAGAATATGACACGGCCATCACTGGTGGCGGGGTCTAACAGCCCCATGTTGTCCGGGCTGTAATTGGTAGGAAGAGTACACACGTACGTAATCTCTCCTTACACGGCTACACCATAAAATTACAGTTGAGGGAAAAAAAGGTAGAATATGATTGAAGGATTCAGGAGAGTACCTGTAATATCCAGGGATGACAATGTGCACTCCTGCACTAGGCTGGCAGATGTTGGCATTTTTCTGGTTGTCCATTTTGCGCAGTGAGTCAGTGAAGGGGCCGGTAGCGTTAATGACACATTTGGCACGAACGTCAAACTCCTGCCCTGTGAATGGTAGAGTGAGGTGTTACACTAACTGTTACACAGGGTTCATTTGCTGAGGAGCGAAAACACATCTCTTCATAAAAGGACATTAGCGGAAAATTTAAAGGGGTTACTGAGAGATGGTTAGTTAGTGCTGGGTTATGGGGAAATTAAACTTCAAAAGAAAGCAAAGATTTAAGAAATAGAACTCATCTCGTGTCTTAAGGTGAGGGACATTTACCATTGTTTGGCAAAATCTGGTTATTTCAATGGAAATCCACGCAATAGGTTATTTTGTAGTGAAATAATTCAATTTCTTTGAATGTTGCTTGGTTTGAAAGTGAATACTGTGTAAGCAGTAAACATCTGTCTTACTCAAAAGTTAATTTGAATAGTCATTTTTATGTCAATAAAACAATTGATTTAGTTTTCGGACTGGGCATTTCTCACCTGTGATGATGTCTCGGCAGTGGGCTCCACAAACTTTTTCTTGGCCTGTTTTTGGGTCTGGTTTCTTTAGCAGATGAACCACCTCTGTGTAGTTAGCAATAGCAGCACCATGCCGGGCCGCTGTAAGAGCGATGGCCAGGTTCATACGGGCATCATTGTGTTGTCCTGAAAAGAGCCAGAGCAGAATGCATAAACAAAAACCGTTTTTACAGTTCTCATCACAAATATAAAAGTAAACCTATTGCCTAACCTCTTAACTTTAGTTAATATTTGTTAAATAACCTCAAAACTATACAGTAGCCACACACACCTTTAGTCATACATTTAAACAGAGTTATATATATTGTAATCTAACGGTAACTTGTTCTTTCTTTACTTTATTTATATTTACTTGATTTCTATAGTTTGTAAAAAATAGGACATCTCCAAAAAAAAGTTTCATCAGAAATAGCTCATTTCTGGGTACAAATTTATTCCCAAAACATGGTTAAGTAGGCACACAATGTTTTTCTGTACATGCCAGAGGCCACTGTTAAGAATCTTTTCTTGATTGCGTTGTTTGAAGCGGCGCGACTGTGTTCAATATTGTTATAGGGCCTTTTGAGGCATTTAAACGATTTCAGGCACATTTGAAACATGAATTACAGGAAACCTTGAAGCCAATGCGATATCACTCTATTACGGCAATGAAAGCGCTACTAGATAAAAAAAAAAAAAAAAGCCTCTGTGTTCCGGGTCTGTGTTCTCCATGCTAAAGAACCAGAGGGATAGGTAACCCACGTAAGCATGTCTAATGCTAACACATGCTCAGGGCAACTCCACCAGACAATAAAATAATAACACAGGCAGGAAGCCTGTTTAAAGGGCACACTTCTCAAAGAATAATGTGCGGTGAAGGCACCAGCATGATTTGTTAGAGATCCCATGAACCTGGGTTTGCCTCAGCTCTCATGGCTCTGCGCTCGAATCAAAATACCCATGTAGAGAAGGATAATACAAACATATGCATGTTGGAACATTGTTAATATCATGTAAGAGGACAAATCACAGCTCACACGGAAAGCTGTGTCCCGCAGCAGTAGACTAGAAACGCTTGGTTGAGCTTGAATGTTTATTAGAGTACAGCTTGCAGGTATGGCAAAAAGAGCAGGGCTTTTGTGCTGCAAGCGGAATTCTAATGAAATAAAGAAACCGCGACATTACAAATGACTGAAAACGCAGATAAGGGAGTTTTAGCGTCAGATTAGATTAATAAAAAAAGACCTACAGAAAGAATGAATGACATATCATAGCGGAGGAGGGAAGTGACGGGCGACCGTGCATGTGGATGAGATAGTGAAAGAAAGAAAGGGAGAGAGGACTCAAGGAGGATGAGGGACAGGAAGAGAAGAAGCGAGAGAGTGCGATGCGAGTAGGGGAAAGAGAGAGAGAGAGAGAGGGAGAGAAATAGAGGGAGGCAAATAGCGACAGGCAGGCTGCGATCTCCAGCGGAGAAGGTCAGATTCGGAAATGTCACGGCCGTGATTGTTCCAGATTGAATAATTGGAGAGAAAAGCCGGCTGACAACCCAGGGGAAGGATGGATGGTGGGTGGGGGGGGGACGGACGTGGGGAGAAGAAGGAATAAAACCTCTAAACTGTCATTACAATCGCCGGCTTCGATTCTCCACACACATACATACGCAAATGAAGACGCTTTTTAGCGCAGTCGCTGGCGGCACGTAAACACGGCGCGGCAGGGAACAGAGCATCCAGACGTCTCTTTGCCTCTGTTTCTCCCGTAGATTGACGCGATGTGACAGATCGCTGCTCAGATAGCCGCCGCGCTCCCCCTGAATATAAGCTGCCCGCGCACCCTGCGAGGGACAGTGTGTATCAATGCGGGCCAAATGTAGTTTGACAGGAAGCACCGGAAGGCAGGGTTGGTGGGCGGGGCTTGTGGTGCCACGGAGGGGACCTTGAGTAAAGAGGACACATTCTGCACACCCAGACTAACCAGGAACATATGGAAGTTTTGCCTGGTGGCAGCCTCAGGCCACAGTCGGGCTAACAGAGACTCGGGCAATGAGTTCGGTCGCAACAGCCGGTGGCGGTTTTACAAAGATTATGCAGGAATGTCAAGAGACAAATGAGACTGCACTTATTGCCGCATAAAACAAATCACAGTAGTAGATGTTTTGGTCCCACTTTATATTAACTGTACTTGCATTCACTTATTGCATGCATAAATGTTTTACATTGTATTTATATTTACAAAATTACCAGCATGTAATTACATCAGGTAATTCATTTCTGTAATTACACTTTTGGCCCATCCCTGAAACCTTAACTCACCCTTAAACCTACCAATCACCTTTAAACCTGTTTCTAACTTAATCTGTATCCCACCTTAATAGCAGTAAAAGTACTTTGCAATACAATATGCACACAGTAAGTGCATTACTAGTAGTTAGGGCCACTTAATATAAAGTGGGACCAAATCATTGTTATCAATTACAAACTTCTTGTCCACAGGTTTGGCAAAGGTTTCACTCATAAGGATTTTTACAGTTTTAAAAGAACAAAAACATGTTTTTTTTAGGAATGTTTCTTGAGCACCAAATCAAAAGAATCATGTGACACTGAAGACTGGAGTAACATTCAGCTTTGTCATCACGGGACTAAATTACATTTTAAATACATTAAAAAAATGTCATTGGAATGATATTTCAATGTTACCATTTCACTGCATTTTGCAATAAAATAGTATTCTAATATACCTTTTAACGATAGTGTATGCATTTATTTATAGCATTTAAAATTGATTATTGATCAAAAGAGATGAGGGAGAAAAAGACAATGCGCGTAGTTGCAGATCTGTAGAGACTGAAACCTTAGATTCGCTCCTGCTCACCATCATAGTAGACAATGGCTCCCACGAGTTTGTCTTTCTTCAGCATAGGGAAGAACTCCAGCGCTTTGCTCTTGCTCAGGATGTAGCTGCTCTTCAGACACTGCGATCCAGCAACCAGGTCGTACATTTTAATACCGGCCCAGTAATACGGCAGCTGCCACCACCTGTGAAGAACATCAACAACAAACATAAATTCAGTAAATGTATTCACTGCACCATCTGCATTAAAATACATAAACATATTTTGCATACCCTGGTAAAAAAAAGAAGAAGAAAGAAACAGCTTAAACTTAATTAACAGTCTTGTCTGTTTATAAAGTGGCAACTAGCTAATGGTGATTTAAGCAGGAGATATATATATATATACTGTATAAATATTAAGCAGGATATATTAGGGCTGCACGATTATAACAAAAATGACAATTGTAATTGTGGTTAATAATTCCGATTATCACAATTGATACCATTGTTTGAAGTAACTGCATGCCGTATTTTACATAAACGAACAGGCTGAAAATACACAGAAAAATCTTTATCGCTTTTATATAGTATTTAGCTTCAGATGTTAATTATACATTGGATTAGTTTATTCTTTAAATAAAAAAAGCCAAACTATGAATGGTATTATAATGTTATAAAACTAAAACTAAAATAATGAAAACACCCTTAAGATAACCTGTAAAAAGAAGCCTGCAGAATAACATAAGTGGACTTTGAATGATTAATTATCACTTTAAATTATTACATAAAGTAATTGTGGCATCTGTTATTGTAATTGCAATTCTAATATCGATTAACTGTGCAAACCCCTAGGATATATTACTAATTAAAATAGACATGGTTGTATATGGTCAGAATTAGATTCGAATCACTTAGTCATATAGCACCTTGTGACATATTTGTTTTAAGTAAAAAAAATAATAATAATCTGACAGGCAAATGATGTAATCTTGAGGTTTCTAATTTCTATGACCCTTTCACACTTCTCCGGCTGCTTTAAATATCAGAGCAATGCATAAATGCCACGAGTAATTAGTAATGATGATGGTAAGGACAGGAAGATCCGTTAAAAACCCAGAATGACAAGGGGCAGAGACTGAGGAGGCGAGAGGTCCAGCATTGATCCACAGAATATCCGAACCCCACCTGCTGCTGGTGTCCATATGAAAGGTTCAATGCCATTTCTGTGAACTTATCAATGGGTTTAAATACAAAAACTGTCTTTTCTGAATCTAGGATGTCTCCAGTGTTTTTCTTGAACTTTCTTCTGTCTAAATCCCATAGTTCCATTTCCGTTTCCCTTTCAATGGTTAGTGTTTTTTATTGTAGTATTGTATTGTTTTATTGTCTATTGCAATTAGATAAAACTGGTTATCTTACTTGTAAACAGGAAGCATTATAGGTAAAGGCGCAGAAAGGTGGGGAGCGATGTTCAGCAGGTTGGCACGTTCATGAAGGGCCTCTTTCACCATCATGTACTAAAAAAGACTTTACAGGATTACTACATACATATTTCCAAGACGAATCTGAATTCTAAAGTTATGTCATTTACTTTCTAAAACAAAACTGCAAAATATCTTTGATTAATCTTCATAGATGTGGTCATGTATTTTAAATAAGCATTTTTTAAAATTACATTAAATTAATCAAGTTAACTAATTCGGCAAACAATTCTGACTGCAGTCGGTTAGTGTGCTTCTACATAATATAATCGATATATTAATAACCAATAACTTACTGAAACAGTTGCTGGTCAACTGTAAGTTTTGTTTATTCCACCTCCTCACTGATCCTTCAGATCTGCACTATCCTATTTAATGTTTGTGCTTTTTTCTGTCTGTCTGATGTGTTCAAAATGTCACAGCGGTGGCGTAAGCGGCCTTGCAATCCTTCTTCTAAATATTAGGGGCAAATAGGAAAAAATGGGGCCTTCACCTGCTCATAATCTAGTTTCATGATGGCTTTCTGCAGATAGCGGACTCCGCCGTGAATGAGCTTGGTGCTTCTGCTGCTGGTACCCGATGAAAAATCGCTCCGTTCTACCAGCGCGGTCTTCAGATCTGGACGAGGGGGCAGAAAGACAGGTAAGGAACAGATTAGACAATGCACTGGCATTTCAAGACCTTATGGTGCCAAATATTTAGACTGCAGCTGCTGTCATTTACATATGGCTTTCCCCACTATCTGTAATATCACAACATGATTATTGCACCCAGGCACATTCTCCTTGGCCTCTCGAGTGGAATACAACATCTAATGAAAATCCAATATAAATCATCACATTTAAGAAAGTAAAAATCTAAATTAACCCTAAAAACGCCCATCACAATAAACCTGCAAAATAAAAAAAAACTGCAAAACTTTGTAAGAAAAAAAAAGAAAAAAGTACTTACTCCGTGTGACAGCGTCTAAGGCACATCCGGAGCCCGTGGCTCCGCCGCCCACCACCAAGACATCAAACTCCTCTGTGTTTTTCAGTGTTGAAAGCTGCTCCTCTCTTGTTGGGAGAGCATCTTTAAACGGCACCTTTAGTTCACCCTGCGCTTCAACATATGCCAGCCGAGCCTGAACATATCCAGCAGGTGCGGAACAGAAAAAAGAACATATGAGTGGTCAAAGACATTCAAATAAGCTTTTCTTTAAAGATGCAATCCAGAATTGATATTCCATAAGCTTGTAACATGCATGTAAATTGCAATCTTGCACACTTCTGAGATTCCCTTTATTGTTATGTAAGCTGTGAATCTACATCAAAACATAAGGCTTTCATTCATTCTGGATTGATCTTTTTAATAATAGTAATAATAATAGTAAAGTCAATTAAAACAGATTAATTTAGATTAAATAAGACAAGAAAACATGTCTAGAAATGTACTAAAGAAACACTGAACATGCACTTCTCATAATGATCAAATCACATCAAGATGAAACATTATGTTAGTCAGCATGCCAAGACATTGGAATTAAGCAGAATGCATAATTGTTCGTCTCAAATGTTGGGTTATCAAAGATATAGATCAGTTAGTTCTAGGTTACAATGCTAGTTTTAAATTCAAGGGAGTTAAACTAAAAAAAAAAAAAGGAAATAAAAAATTTGCATTCATCCCGTGCTCACTCTTTATGGCAATTAACACTGTGACCTTACATATTATAAGAGTCAGCCATGATGTAAGCTTGATATCAGTTTAAGGATTTAAACTTCACAAATCAACTGTTCTTTTTAGTAAATCCTCTTCTTATACTGCCGGTATGAAATTGTGAATGAACAGCTGCCAATCTATCGCTAAAAGTAAAATTCAAATGAAGAGAAAACAAGCCTAGTCAAAGCTAGGTGTCGAGGGTTTTAGCCATAATGAAACGTTTTATTCATTTTTTCGTTAGCATGTGGCCTAAATGATTACATCAATCTGCCCCCAAAAGCCGGTAGGGTCCATTTGACTTGCAAATGACCAAATGAGCCCAGACATTTGCAATTTAGCCAGTAATAGCATGTAAAAACAAGATTCAGTAATTAGTGTCTATTTCCAAGGACAGACATATTTAAAACATCCGCACACTATTAAGAGAGGCTGTCCTGCAATCAGGACAAGTGCATGACGGAAACAGAGAATTTCATGCAAATACGCAATCGGCCACCGCAGAGTGATACTTCAGCCAGAGTGTAACAGTGCCCTTGCCATAGAGGAGACAAACAGGCACTCACACACACACACACACTCACCAAATTAACATTACAATCCCAAAGATTAGCATCTGCCACATGCATGATTGCAAGCAATTTTTGAAAGAACATTCATTCTTTCTCTTTTGACTTTTGCTTACCCATTTAGGCTGCATTGAGATGACACGAGGGATAAATAAACAAATAAATGGAGAAACATCAGAACAAAAGTTTGTGTCAGTGAAGCACTTAACATGGGATGCAAATGTGAAGTGAAGGTGATCTGATTGACTGATCCTTGCAGAGTGTTCATGTTGGTAAAAACATAAAATATCCAAACTCAAGATCTTCTTTAACTGTTTTTTTTTTTTTTTTGACAAATTAATGGTGTAGTGAATATCTCCATGGAAACCATGTCCTTAAGAGTGGATAATTCTCTCGCTCCCTGGAGTTTCAGTGGGATTGGAACAGTTGAGATGCAAGATAATGGACAAAATGGGCTTGGGAAGATTTAAATAAATGATGAGAGAGAAAATCAGGACTCCCATTGCTCTTCAAGGGTCTGTCTTTTTTTCTTCATTTGTTTCAGAAAGCCTTGTTGATTATCTTAATCTACTTGACCTTCCGTTATTTGGTATAGCATCTAAACAGACGAGACCCCTGGGGTTCTTACTAGTTTAAATACGGACAGAACATGTGTGTCACACACTCCCTGATGGCGTGAATGGGGATCAGATTGTTCATGATTACATATTCAAGAGAGATCCTTTAAACAATGTGTGTATCACTGTTCAAGTGTAATCTCCCTTTAGCAAACAAAACCTGATTTTAATACGGTGGTCTACCCTAGAGAGAGAACGGGGCAAGTTTGGAGACTTGAGACAGTACCAAAGGTACAAATGAGATTTTTCAGTGTATATTAATCTTAATAACATTTGTTGCACTCATTCAAGAAATCTCTCTCACATGAAAACAAGAATAAACCTTGATGAATTCTGAATAGGGAATAGTTATAACTAGCTATAAATCGATCATGGATTTAAGTTCAAACTACAGGGCCAGAGTTGTACTGTCCTGAATGAGGTTGTCTCTTTAAGGTTGTATAAACACACAGGGAACATTCCTGAGTCAGGACAAGACATGCTGTGGTACAGATGGGTGGGAACAGCTGCGGTGTGTGTATTCTGCAGTCTAACCTGTAGGAGTCACTGTACGGATGTGAGATGTGAAAACAAAAATGTTTGGTATTTGTCAAAAGAATCTGCCAAATCTTTATATCTAGACGGGATAAGGTACAGCGACAACACTGATGATATTTAAAGCAATACCTGATTCTTCCTGTATTCGAAGAACTGCGATAGGCCGAAGGCTGTTGCTACAGCCCCGCCCCCTATTAGGGTTCCCTTCACTGCCTTTCTGAAAGCCATTGATCCCTGAAACAGATAAAAAGAAAAAGACATCATGTATTTAATTTCATTCAAGCATTTTGTAATGCACTGTGCATTTATAATGTATATTTTGTTAGGACATATAATACAGTTTAACAAAATAATAATAATAAAATGTGACATGATGTCATTGTGTATAGTGCTTTTAAGTGTATTCTGTTTTATAATTGCCTTGGTTTCTGACTCCTTTATAATGTCTTGAAATGATACTCAATTAACTAAACTGAGCTATTCTCGAGTCAAAAAAAAAAAGAAAACATAAATTGTAAAAGGACTGACAAAGAATGTACATAGGCTTTAAAGTCTTGAAGAACATATCCAATAGTTACTTTATGAAAAATGACTGATTTCATGTTAATTACAAAGGAAATATGTCATACTGAGAGGCTAAACAAAAAGGAAAACAGAATAAAATAACTTCCTTATCCCCCCAATCGTATTCCCTGACCTTGGCATGATACAATTAAACAAACCTGTAGCACTTGTTTACAACTCACCTGTGTTTTGTGTCACAATGAAACAAAACTGTTAGGTCCAAGACCAGTCTGTGTAGCTAAACGACTACTGTATGAATCCTTAAACTGACAATCTCTGGTGAAGGTCAAAGTAAAGCCATAATCAATCTTGACCTAATGTTCTGGGTAGGGATGCAAGTCATTTCACTACATGATACTAGAGGAAGTGAATGAGTCATTCTTACTACACTGCTTGACTTCACGCCTGCCCCGCATGGTCCGTTTATGGCAAACCATGTGCATAGAGAGAGAGAGGAGCCACAACGTCTGACAGGGATCTTACAGGTTATTATTTTACAGCTCGTGTACGAGAATCAAGCGAATAAGAGTCTCCTAAACTGCAGTGTCAACCTGTACAGTAATTCAGGCTAAAGTCAGCCTATTACCTCACATCGGTCTTACATCAAACAGTTTTTACTTCACTAACGTTAGTAGAATCAGAACAGTCGCATTTATTCTCAGGTTATAAAGACAACGGTGATGTTTACAGACTCGTGTCATTCATGCACTCCATCACATGAACCCTATTATTATTGACATCGAATCAACCATCACCCATCGAGCTCGTTGCAAATACATCGTGAAATAACATTAAACAAACACAGCTTTGAATTTAACATATGATGAGGCAATTTCTATGACATACATTTTAAGAAGTGACAAATTATGGGCTGGAGCAACAGTAGCTGGCTCGCATCCAAGAATAGATCGGAGAGGATCGACGATCGACGGTGAATAATAGGCTAAAGCAGATATTATGCCGAAACCCCTTGCTTTTACTTACTGCTTTTGGCGATGGTGATGATGACGATGTCTAAAAAGGAAAATCATGGACAGTGAAGATATCAACTGTGATGTTACAATGTTACTTATTCAGGAATCCAGGAAGTACAATGACAGGAAGTATTTTACAGACAGGTGGTTGGACCAATCATTGTAGAGGATTCACAGCTCTCATCCAATCGTTTTTAGGAAGGCGTGTCCAGCGGTCTAATTGCAGACGGACTGGGAATAGAAAGGCGTTTTGTAAGACCATCGTTTATGAGAGACGGTTTACAAACACACTTAAGACACTGTTTAACTCTTAGTTAAACAGTAGAATTTAACAAATGGCTTTGGAACGTGTGTTTAGCTATAGTGGATGTTTTTATATATTACTCCCTTGTTTACAGGTAATTTTCTACCTGTATTATGAGATGTCAAAGAATAGCCTATTGGAGGCACTATATGTAGGACAGCATGCACTTTTGAAGGTTTGTATTCTTCCCAAGGCACTTTAAAGTGTCAGTTGCACAGGTGAGACTTTCAGCCTAAAAAAGTTTAGCGCGACCGCTTCTAGCGTCATGGAGTTGGAAGCTGGTGACGTAGCGATGACGCAGCTTGCATCAGTCCAAACAAAGTTGCCTCTGTTACAGCGGGATTCCCTTCTCACAATGGAAACCCTTCACCGCTCAGAGAAAGTAATGGAATCAGATGAAACACATCCTAATCTATTGAAACTTTCCCTAAGCGTGATGCAGGTAGAAACAGATATGGCGTCACTACTGAACTACTGTGTTTCTAGCAATGCATATTCAGTTTCAGGGTTATAAAGCAAGATTTGATTGAATGGCTGTATATTTTTCTTTAAAAAAATTTTCTTGGATTTGATTTTCAGAACTTAATTGATTTCACCCATCCAGCAGGCTATACAATTTCCACTGAATTCTGTAAAAGTATAGCAAGTACAGTAGAGCAATTTACTGTTTTGTTACCTTTCTCCATAATCTTGTTTTCTTTTCTTTTTTCCTAATTCCTAATTTGTTGTTTTAATTTTCTTTAAATGTGTCTGATTTTTACTAATCAGGATTTATTACTGATTTTTAACTAATCAGCATTTATTGCTGCATTTATTTATGAACTGGATATAACAGCAGATTAAGTTTTATTTGTTGTGCCATACTGACTGGCCAGACCCCAAAATAGTAACAATATTTCAGTTCATTGCTTTAAATCAGTGAGATATGATCTCCTGTAGGTGGTTTCTATATTGGGTAACAGATAATGTGTAGGAAATTCAACTCATTTGACCCAGTGGACAGTCCCGGATATGCAAACGCGCAGGCGACTGAATTGCGCACAGGGCGCGATGAGAGCGCTGAAGAACAGTCCCTCTGTCCAGCGATCAGCTCGCGTCAAGGGGTGACGCGCCTGACGTCACGCCCTCTTTGCACGTGGGCTGTGGCATTTAGAGTTCTCATAAACAAAAGGCACATTGCGCTCTGGCTCCAGTCTTCGCGTGCTGTCGAAGGAGTAAGGTGCGCAAAGACAGTGGGTCTACATGCAGACGGAACTTCTATCAACAGGAACAGCTGCATGGATACATAATTTGCAACTATTTAAATAGCGATTTGAGGTATGTAACATGAAAAACATGATTTTAATATAGTAACACTAAACTTAAAAATGCTTTTAAAATAAAATTAGTTTGAAGAATTGTAAAGCAATACATCTACCATAAATAAGTGACAGTTTCTTGACTTTAGCCTTTTAGTTTTTCCTTTTAAATATGTTGATTTTAATCTTGCCAACACCTCAAGATACATTTTGTTGAAGTCATCCGAGTGCCTTCATGTTACAAAAATATATCATGCAACTCGCACTGACATGCTTAAAGCGTAAGATAAATGGACATGTTGTTACTAATGAAAAAAAATATTTCTTTCACAGAAAAACAAACGAACGGAGAGACACGTTCTGACATCAACCCCTGTTACGAGCCCTGACTTCAGAGATTGTTCCACGAGAGATAAAAGTAGCAGGTGCGCGGAGGTAAACTGAAGCAGGCCAGGGAAATGTATGTCAGAAAGTTTGCATACATTCTTTCCGATGGAAAATCCTGTATTTCAATGACTCCTTCTTAAGCAGAAGGTTAACTGGGGAAAAGAAATTAAAAGGGGTTTTATTTTAAAACTGAATAAAAATACATTCTCTTTTATTTGCGTATAAATAAGCACTTATTTACAAAAGTGTGAAACTATAAAACTTTTGAACAAAATGTATGCACTCTGTCAGAGATAGCCATAACAATTCAGTTCTCTAACACTGCAGCCATGCCCTGCGTCCAGGCTCAGTATGGGACATCACCTCCAGGAGCCAGCCCTGCATCTCAGAGTTACAGCTACAACACCACGGGAGAGTACAACTGCGACTTCCTAACGCCGGAGTTTGTCAAGTTTAGCATGGACCTGACTAACGCAGAAATAGCTGTCACTTCCTCGCTCCCCAGCTTCAGCACCTTTGTAGACACCTACAGCTCCAGCTACGACGTGAAGCCTCCCTGCCTCTACCAAATGTCCCACTCTGGGGATCAGCTGTCCATCAAGGTGGAGGAGATACCCGCACACAGCTACCATCAGCAGCATCATCATCATCATCATCATCATCAGCCCCACCAGGCTGAGGAGAACCTACCCCATACCGGACCTATATACTATAAACCGTCCTCCCCAAACATCTCCCAATCACCCAGTTTCCCGGCGCCTCCGCACCACACGTGGGAAGACAGCGGGTCCCTTCACAGTTTTCATCAGAACTACCTGGCGACCTCACACATGATAGACCAGCAGCGGAAAAACGCGATGTCTCGGTTGTTCTCGTTCAAGCAGTCTGCCGTGGACACGCCGATGTCAAGCTGCCAGATGCGCTTTGATGGGTCTCTGCACGTGTCTATGGGCCCGGACACCCCGGGTGCGCATCGTGCGCTGGACAGTTTTGCTTTACAGGCACCTCCGAGGAAACAGCACGCTGTGGGTTTATCCCATTCGCTTAACGTCGGACATCCTTTACTGGAAAGCCCGGTGGCCTCACCCCCTGCTAGAGGATCTCCCTCCAGCGAGGGTCTGTGCGCTGTGTGCGGGGACAACGCTGCCTGTCAACACTACGGGGTGCGCACATGCGAGGGGTGCAAAGGATTCTTCAAGGTACGCCTATGCTTATTACAGTCACATAGTCTCACTGTGGTAAATGATTAGCTTATAGTTAATCTAGGGTCTGAACCTATAACCTTTCGGTTACCTGCTCAACTAGAGATTGGTACAAGAAAATGCATGGTTTAGAACTGATCTACAGTAGCCTAGGCTACCCTTAATTATCTCAGTTGTATTGATTTGACCCAATATGCACCTAGGGACACCTCCGTTCATCCCTGCCACCATTACTTTCGTCTAGAATTAAATTGGTTTGTGCTGAGAGTCGTATCGCGCCTAACCGAGCGTAACGGAACTCCCAGCGGTGACATTAAGACCGCTCTTTATGTCACCGTCGTGATAGAATAATCTCGCTAATCCGACAAGAGGGGTCGCGGAGAGAGCGCCGGGGGACCCCAAATTATGGCTGCCCACGGATCTGTATTTACCGAATGTCTGCTCCGTCCGGCCCTTGAATGTATTACACAGCTTTTCATTGGAGTGCAGGGTTTGAGTGTCCCGTTCTATTGTAACTTCATACTGTGATTGCAGTTCAAGTTGCCCATGCGAATGGAGTAGATTTACATGCAATTAATCCATGCATGTGCTGTTTCTTTGTAGCGCACGGTGCAGAAAAACGCCAAATACGTTTGTCTGGCAAACAAAAACTGTCCTGTGGATAAAAGACGGCGAAATCGATGTCAGTATTGCCGTTTTCAGAAGTGCCTGGTCGTGGGGATGGTGAAGGAAGGTAATGTCGAGCACTTTTTCCGTTTTATTCACATGGCCAAGTACTATTTCTTTAAAATAAAGAGAAGAAGTGACTTCATATTGTGGTGCGGCGTGTATAACCAATATATATATATATATATATATATATATATATATATATATATATATATATATACAGTTGTAAGAACAGCCAGTTTAAAAGGTCTAAGAGATCGACACCCCACCAAACCTAAAAGTCCGCAGGAAATCCCTGTCTCTATGACACCCGTCAATCTCCTGAACGCCATAGTGAGAGCGCACATTGACTCCAACCCCTCCATGGCCCGGCTGGACTACTCTAAAGTAAGCATCAAACTTTGTTTTAAATGTTAAGCTTTTAGCAATAATTTAACAACTATTCAACATTCAATCGACAGTCAATTTTCAGAAGCAACGATAGAATATGAGAGAGTTTAATTTACACATAAGAGAGCAAAGTTGCCTTTAATGCTAAAGTTTTATTTGAACAAATATTGACATTTCTCCTACTTTCTTTTTGTAGTTTCAGGCGAGTCCCGAGTATCACGGTGGAGGAGATGAATCTCTGCACATTCAGCAGTTCTACGATCTCCTCACTGCTTCAATGAGCATCATCCGCGGATGGGCCGAAAAAATCCCCGGCTTCACTGAACTGCCCAAATGCGACCAGGAACTGCTTTTCGAATCGGCCTTCCTTGAACTTTTCGTGCTGCGGCTATCTTACAGGTAAGCAGTTACAATCTAAAAACGGACTCGCTTTTTTCTGGATCTAAACAATCACTTCATACATTTTCAGATCTAACCTGGCAGAGGACAAACTCATTTTCTGCAATGGAGTGGTTTTGCACAAGTTGCAGTGCGTGCGTGGCTTTGGGGAGTGGATCGACTCTATCGTCGACTTTTCTTCCAACCTTCAGAACATGAGCATAGACGTCTCTGCCTTCTCCTGCATAGCTGCTCTCACCATAGTTACAGGTAAGACATGTCTGACCTTTTCCAAGCGATGCGCAGAATATACAGCGCGCTTCAGACCTCTGACGGACTGTTTCTTATCTCCATAGAGAGACACGGACTAAAAGAGCCCAAGAAGACAGAGGAACTTCAAAACAAGCTCATAAACTGTCTGAAGGATCAGGTGTCCTGTAGTGGACAATTGTCTAAACTGTTGGAGAAGCTGCCGGAGGTGCGCGCACTGTGCACGCAGGGACTGCAGCGCATCTTTTACTTGAAACTGGAGGATTTGGTTCCCACGCCTGCGATCATTGACAAACTCTTTCACGATACCTTACCGTTCTGAACAATCTGCTGAACTGCGTCATTTTCATAAAACCTTCACGAATCCTCAAAGTGGCGGATTGAAGAAATTATATTGCCGGATGGATTTTTTTTTTATGTTTGATGCACGGCTGCCTGTGGACAAAAGTGAACAGCTCTGTTCAAGACATCCGTGGAGGATATAATATCAATAGAATATTTAAAACATTGCGAATTAAAATATTGTGGCGAGAAAAGGACTATTATGGCTGTTTAAAGTGTATTCAGAGAAAAGTGCGGTGTGGTGGAAATGTATTTGTATTGTCACGCGTTATATTGTTTATGTTACCTGCAAAGCATTTATATACAACTTCTCATGTGTTATGCAAGATGTAGCCTAATGATTTAAGGGATCAAAATAATTTTGACAAGGTACTTTAACCACTAGCTAAGTCATTATGCATTAAGAATAGGGATTGTATTGAGTGAGAAGAAGGATTTTTTAAACTATCTGCAACATTTCAGATTTCAGAATGGATAACAGCATATAGAGCACGTTTTGTGTTTATGGTTTCATTCGTGAATTTTATTGTTATTAAGACATGAATTGCTTTTTTTTACAGTTCTGAAAGTATGCATGGAATTCGTTACGAGCTATTAACTTTCTCCAGCACTTTGTATTAATTTCATATTGAAATAATGTCCGGTTTATGTGCAACTTGTTTAAAATTCTTAACATTATGCTTATATTTCAGATCATCGTTTTCTATGATGTTATGGTTTTTGCACTGCATTCTATGTTAAGCTTCTCTCATCTAGTGTATTGCTGAATAAACCTAACTATTATATATTTTCTCTCGCTTTGTCAATATGATTTAGGCTACTTGTGTTCTATTAAACTTCCAAATTGACTTATGAAAGTTTTGAATGACTGTTTCATTAAATACTGAAACGAAAAAACAAAACACATTTTCGGCGGCAATATTTAACAAGAAGCCTTTCTTCAAAAGATTTACGATTTAGGTTTTATTAAACAAATAAGGAGGAATTCTTGAAAATGTCGGGCGAATAATTTCTAATGAAACTGCCACATATTACTGCAAAGAAAAAAAAATAGCTAAAAGCTCGTTCTGCCTAATTCTGTACTTAACGTTACTTTTATGACAGAACTCAGATGATTTCTAAGTCAGCCGTTAAATCTGGAAACCCTTTCACGAATGAAAAACGTTCTCCTTAATTAATACCCTTTTTGCTTTGCATTATTTCACATGTTCAATATTCTCTACAAATAACCACGATCATCTTGTAGAGTAAGCAACCCTTCCAGCTCTAGCCTATATGAAATGACAGTAACTGTTCTATCGTTTAACAGCACTTTCGTCTCTCAGCGTAGCCTGAACTTTTTAAAAGGTCATATCTTTATAGAACCGATGAAATAACAAAACACAATCAGGATGCAACAGCCTGTGAAACATTTCAGTTAAGAGTGGAGACACACAGGTAGTCAGCGCTTTTACCTCGTTACTATTTGTTTTAGCCTACAAGACCAAAAGTTTAATGCGACAAAATGTGAAGCATATTCAAAAACGCAGATTCGACAAATCAATACTTTTACACAAAGGACGTAAAGATAGATTTGACTAAAATACAGCATGATATATAGGTCTAAAATGGACTAAATCGTTGTCAGAAACCCTCTCCCTCTTTTATATCTTTCCTCCCTCTCATTATTTAGGCGATAAAAATACAGATGAAATCATTACAGATTGCTCTGTTTGGTCCTGGCATTCAGTTTAACCATTGAATGAGTTTCACATATTTTTTATTTAATTGTAAGCCAGTCCAAATGTCTCAGATTTCCGTTTGTTAAATGAATGATGGCCATTCCTTTAACAGTAGTCCATTCAAGATTAGATTTCTTCCCTCTGAACAAAGTATGATTTAATTATGGGATAAAAAACAAATCAATAGTTTTGTCTTTACTGCTTAATTGATATGTATTTGAGGATATAGATGAAAAACAGTTTTGAATCAAGTTTTCGAGTATCTCTGGCATCAAATGTTTTGAGGCTAGAATTCTCTATCGCTTAATGTAATTTTGAGATGTGACAGCCCTCTAAAAAGACTGTGAGAAGAATCCCATCTGTTTGTGGATGCATGTATGCAATAATGATTGTTTGGTTATAAACGCATTAACAGTTTTTTCAACCTGAGTCATTAAACATTCCTGCAGTTTCGGTGTTTCTCTCCAGGTGTCAGGTCTCTGTCCAGTGATATGATCCTGTACCCCCCACCTCTCTGAGGCTGGGAATATAAAATATTGATTTATGTTTGGTAGAAAGGCCTTATAAAAATGATCACATACACGAAAGGGATTCATGAGCCCCAGATCAATAGACATCCTGTTTCTCAATGCTTTGGACCATCACTGACTGTGAAATGTTAAAATAAAGAAATCAATATTATCTGAGAAATGTCAAATTTATTATAATTATGAGGGTGAAGGACTGGCAAAAAATGTTCCTATGGGAGCGGGTCTGAAAGGAGGGGTTTACAGTCCCTTCTCTGAATCCAGCCTGCGTGTGTGTGTGTGTGCGTGTGTTGAGTGAAGCCATGCACTATAGACAATAGATATGTCCTGTTGATACTTTACATGTGCATGGATGTAAAAAACACACTTCTTCTTGAGTGGTATGTAGCCACCAAACCTGCACAAAAAATTTTAAAAAGTAATGTTAGATTAATAAACGTGTATTAGGAATCAGGAACCTGCTTCTTGCCAAGCCATATCATGTAAGTTTGTACTGACAATACTGAGATATGTATCACTTCCTTGATATTTTACACATATTTTCCAAAATGCAAAGCCCACATGTGACTAGATTTCTCAGAGGAGTGTCTATGGTATAAACATGCAGATGGCCGGTCTGGAATCAAAGGAGGACCAAGGGACATGCCATTTGCTCTGAGCCCAGACCAGCACACTGACACTATGTTCAGTTATGTGTTTCATGCGGCCTTTATTAATAATTCATCGATGGTTAATAGCATTACAGAGAATTCTCTGATTCCAAGCTACAGCCAACCAACCAGCAACAAACCATACTTTATTGAGCCACATCTCACATCTGATAATTGAAATGTGCAAAAAATAATAATAATTAAACAAATAAATTATTCCGTTAGCAGCTGTAAAGATGAAATGATACAAATATCTATCCACTTGGGGAAATACACTTTATTGCCATCCCAAAATATCCTACACACACATACTTCATATGTCTGCATTAGAGAGAAAAATGAGAAAAAAAAAAAATCATATTTCACACAACGGGTTAAACTGTAACAGAAAAGTTTTCATCAACCCACCCCATAAAATGCCATAAAACTCTTATTCTCAGAACTGTAAATGAAATCAACAACATGAAATGTTCTGAGCAATTAAGAGGAAACAGCACATTTGCAAACACCTTAACATTGTTTTATTCTCCAAGCTGAATTTTCCTGTTTTCCACAATACTGCGAGTGCCATGCCTTTACAGATAGTCATTTGCATGTGACCTTTAATTTAAATGTCTGGAAAGATTGAACGGCAGAGGGTTGCTATTATTTGAGGAAAGGGACTCAATGCCAACATCCTCTATCCCTCCTCCCTTTCAGAATTCTGATAGAAAAATTGACTATTTCATTGATTAAAGCCAATCTTTATCACCATTAGAGATATTTCAGGTTATATTCACAAATTACATTCAATAAGGACAGAGACACAGAGCATAATATAAGAAACAAAAAAATGCCACTTATAACAAATGCAACCTTTTTGTTTTTGATCATCTTCAGCGACCAGCACACTAACCCCAATATTTCTAAAGTAGAACAAAAATCTAAAAGTTGCAACTTTGTATAATATATATACATAAATGGTTTTGGCCTAGTGGTATTAGTATCATAAAGGTCCATTTTCGCATTTTACAAGTGTACATATAAGTACCTTTTCCTGCCCTAATGACAGTTGTGTGTCTTTTTTTTCCAAGTGTATTTTTTTCTATGCATAAATAAAAGCCGAATAATGCTTAAATCGACTTCAGAGCTGAGAAAAAGAGACTAAAAAATCTCAAGGGTTGAGCTATTATTATGTTACTCATGTAGGCTATAATTGAGCCAAGGCTGACAGTCTTATGTAATAGCAAATTTAGATTTTTAGCTTCAAGCTTCAAAAAAATCTTGTCTTTATCAATTAACACCTTAAACATGAGAATTGGGGGGGGGGGGGGGGGGGGGGGGGGGGGGGGGGGGGGGGGGGGGGGGGG
>JAUCMU010000104.1:5187561-5200299 GCA_032275025.1 Enteromius treurensis
TCACAGTATGTTATGTCCATGTACTGAACTGTTATTATTCAACCATGCCAAGGTTAATTCAGTTTTCCATTCTATGGTATCTTTAAGAGTCATTCTTGTCTACATCTTGGACTGGCGATGGCTCACTCAGGGCGAGTCTGAGGTAAGACCACTCATGATCTATATATAATCAGACTATAATGGGAGGGGCCTGTATGTGTGACATCATTTGAGAAAGGGGTAAAGATTTTATTAGATTTAAAAACACAAACACACACTGGGTGGATTTGTACTACAGAATGGTTGTGAGCACACTGCCAACACACATTTCAGTTCAAACTACTTGTAAAAGTGCATGTAGACCCCTTTAAGACAACAAGCAGTCATTGCTACCCACCTTTTTCTTCAACACTGAAGTAAGCCTATGGGCAAGGCTTCTGGTTCATTAGACATTATGCTAATAAAAAAATAAGAAATAACTACTGTTTGCAAGAAAGTGCACAACATTTTCAGATAATTAATTTTTTGTTCTGTTTTTCTGTTCACCATACTTTCCTATGAAAATGGATGCAAAAACACATAAAAACTAACCTGGTCGATTAAAGTTTCGGAGGCAGAGTGTAAATGTGATTGACACAACATGAGGTCATATGTATTTTATAACGTGCAGAAATTTCTGAATTTTGGACTCCGTGTACAAAGTCCTTTATATGGGTTTTTTAGGTAGATCGCCCCCAGTTGGCGAAGCTGAATGAAACTTCCCGTGCATCCTGCTGTCTATGTGTGTCATTTGCACTACGGACAATTACGTAATCGTTTAAAGCTGAAATTAATCGTTCAAATTCCACTTATGTTATTCTGCATGCTTAAGATGTTTATTTTCCTTTCTACAGGTTATCTTAAGGGAATTTCCATTGTTTTAATTTTAGTTTTAGTATAAAATTACTATATAAATTACAATACTAAAAAAAAAAAATGTTTAACCAATCCAATGAATTTGAGGCTTAACTGTATAAAAGCAATAAAAAAATTCAGTTTCAGCTTGTTTATGTTCATGTGAAAATATGGCATGTAGTTGCTTCAAACAATTGTATGCACATTATTCAATGTGAATTGTGATCATCATAATTAATAATCGCAATTACAATTTCAAGGGAATAATTAACAACTATGATTTTTACGTAATTGTGCAGCTCTAGTGTTAACCTAAGTTTGTAAAGCATGGATATAGGACAATTCATTAACATATATCTTCCCAATGCTTCAACATGCTTGTGGAAATGGAAATGCATGAGGTCAGCTAATTATGGGGAGCACTAAAGAAACTTGTGCGAGCCTGGACAATCACATTTGAGGGCAGAAACTAACTATTGCATGTGAAATATGATATTATTAGACCACATATGTTGTGAAAATGTTTACACGCCTGTAATTGTGTACTAGATTGACTAAATACTGCACTACAGTAAAGGAGAACTACTTTTTTCAGTAGGCATGTTCTAACAATAAGTACTAAAGTGTAATCCAGGATGGTGGAAGGTAGTGAGGTTGGTGATTCAGATTAAACTATATCTTCCATAGGAGGGCCACTCTCAGAGCTTAATTAAGTTGTAGGACCCTGGCAATGACGAATGCCTCTTAACATGAGCATGCTAAGACACCGGTACTGCTGCCCTTTAGCTGTGCATCTTCTGTTGAGCAAAATACCACCATAGCATCCATAATTTTTTTTTTCCCCAATTCCCTTCGCCTTAGTGCACAACCATAATTTGATGAATAATGCCACATTGTTTTGTGTCAGAGATTCTGGTCTTTTCCAGTGCGTCTTGTCCATTTTCTCATGTTCAGAGCATGACAGTGTCACTCGACTCTCTGTGGGATCTTTCTGGATCCTCGGCTCCTTTGGTGTTTCCTAGGATCTGTCTATTCATCACCATCGCAAGCCTCTTGTTCTGCTCTGTGTCTTCCTTCATCACTGCAGCTAATTAAAGAGCTCGGAGGTCTACTACTGTTTCCACTGCCTTGTATTACCATTAATTACAATGACATCTCAGATCCTCGGCATAGCAGCACAGTGATTCATGGCGCAGTGTGTCTGAGTAAGAGACTTATCTTGCACACTCACACACACACTCCTGTACATATGCATGGATGCACTCACACATACACACACACACACAAACATAATAAATTAGGCTCTACTGAAGACTGATGGGCCACAATGTAACACCATAGATCAATTAAGCACGTAGAGAATGGGAAGGCTAATCTCTCAATATAAAGAGTCGGCTTTTCTGCCTCTTTTAAAGTAAACGTCATATTTTAAGATTACACAAACAAATACAGCCCTAATTAAACAGGAAAATATTTTGAGTATTTGTAGTAACATTCTGTGGAACAGCATACCAGAAATATTACTGAAGGATTTTTTTACAGGGTATATTCTACTGCTGTGGGAGGCTGTTGTATGTTAGATGTGACTAAATATTGAGCGTGATCTTTCTGTGACCAAGGTCACTCTGTGTTTCACTTCTGGGTCACAGGACTGATGGAAGATACACAAAGTATGAGCTCAAAGCAAAAGACTCAACATCAGCTGTGTGTTTCAGACCAGTTTGAAACACCTATAACAAAAAAAAAAAAACTTTCTGCCTCTCGGTTTTATTTATTTAGTGGAATATCCATAGTTTTTAGAAAAAAGCCATAAATCCTTCAATTTAATTTAATGCTATATCTTTTGTATTTATAAGATTTGCACCTAAATGACTCAATATAAGTGGCTTTACATAAAGGTGTCTGCCAAATGCAACATTAATAGGCTATACATCAATTAGTTTTATTTATTAATTTTCTACATTTGTTATATTTTATTTATTTTTTTTCCTTTTTAAAAAAAAAAAGGAAATTAAAAGGTATTCAGCATGGACAAATTAAATTGATTACAATTTAAAATAAATGCAGTTCTTTAAAAGAAAATAAAAATAAAAATGAGACTGCACATTAAACATTATTTTCTATTTATTTTATATATTTTTCTGATCTTGTCTTTCAAAGAGCCACAGCCGCCGTCTTCATAACCATTGTTCAAGTGTAGTGTATACCTCATACTGCCTTTCTTAAATATAATTAACCTCTGATACCCATTCTATTGTCTGTGATGCCTGCGAATGAGTCTGAAATAGAACTGTATAGATGCCCCTAATCTAATAGAGCCATGATCGAGCTAAATGCAGCCATTTTCTTTAAGTGGACACAGCCACTGTCGGGTGAATCTTGAGGGTGAGTGTGTGGCAGAGAGGGAAATCAAGAATCAAGAATAGTAGCGTTTCGCTCAGGCCCAAGAGTAGATAAGCAGCACCCGGGGAATTGGTCTGTAAACATTGTCAGTGATTGACATGGCACCCCAGCCTGTGGGAAACTTTACATTTTATTATCGGGCTGTAAAATTGCATTTTACAGATCCGCATGCTGCTTTAGCGGTGAGTGCGGGAGGTATATGGGTCGAGGGTGGTGCACTTGAAGCCTGTTTTGATCGGTCCTCACTAAATATCCACCCAATTTTCACAGGTCTGGGTGAGCTTTGAAGAAAATTGAGCAGATTTGCGATGAAGAGCCCCTCTGGAGGAATTTGAGAGTGTTTGAGGATTAGGAGGTTTTTATTCTCAGCATAAGGCCCGGTTGAAGAAGTATCTGATGCCTCAGGAGGTGAAGCTCAGCTGAGCATTTCAGTAAATAGAGATTCTGAAGATAAAGAGTTGAACTGACAAGCTTATAGACATCGACAAAGCGAGTTGGCATACAGTTCAGCTTTTATGCAAAGCAAATCATATTCTGAAATGCAGGGGAGGGGGGAAGTTTTCATCCTCTCATGCGTTAATCCAGAATCAATCAAATAATCGAAACGTTAAAAAGCAAAGAGTATTTACAATGAGGAATGCTCACATGTGACTCTTTAAAAAAAAAAAAAACTTAAAGACTTAAGAGGTTTTATAGTTTTTATAGTTTTATACACAACAATGAGCTCAATCACAGTAATATGTGAAGAAATGGGGGAAATAAATTTTAAAAATAAACCCCGGTCGACATCTAGTGGTAATATTGGAGTTGCAGGTTTAAATGGCTTATTTGTTGTTGCCAAAAGGGGTCGCAATTCCGCAATTTCTTTAAGAAATATTTAAGAAAACATTAAAGAAGAATATTCTTACGGTGCAAAATTAGTGGAGTAATAACATCTTTTTTAAACAATGTGGAATAATATGAATTTAATTTCAATATGCAAACTATTACAAATATATTTAAGAATATATTAAAGGAATAGTAAAGGGTAACACTTTAGTTTAGGGAGCAATTCTTTTTAATTAGTAGCTTACTCGCAAGCATATTACTAACAAATGGATGTTTATTGATATTAAAAAGACCATATTATTGCCTTATTCTGCATGAGCATATTTTAGATACACCTACAATACCTTAACAATCTTACGAACTATTAATAGAAGCAAACAAGGAGTTTATTGACACAAAAGTCGTAGTTAGTTAGTAAATATCGAGAATTATGCTTGTTGACAATTTATTATTTTATTTTTTAAATGTAATGTTTACAAAGAGGGTTCAATCTAAATATTTTCACACACGGTCACACATTTAATTGATCTCGTTTCCGAATTACATTGACCGCTCTATGAGTGTTTTTCAGGAGTTTAGGACACAGAATAGCTTATTCCATAACTGGTTTATTTCCTATTTGGGTTTATGCTTTATTTTTTATACGATTTTTATAAGATTTGTTTTCAAAAACAGTACCTTAGCGATTTTATTTCTTGTTATGATATTAGATCTGTATATAGCCTCAGAATTATCTTAAAAGTTAAAAGACGTGCCAAAGTCTGATTTGTGGTGGCTCTTTAATTAATAAATGAAATTATTTTTATCTTAACTCAACTGTCCACTGTTCTATTCCACAATTGCGGGTACATTTCAAGTAGAAGAAGAAGACAAAAACATTTGTTTTTTATTTTTTTGCTCAAGTTTTTTATTTTCATAGAACACTTCAAGTTTAATATTTTGTATATTTGCCAATCCTAAACTTGTAGGATTCTAAAAATTTGTTAAGAAAATCAATGTACTTACAGATAAATCTGTCAACTCTGTTACAGACAGATTAGGTCAAATATATACATTTATGTGACATGTGACACAGTTTAAACGCTGTTTTCCCTAAGAGAACTTCTATTTCTTCATCGTTTAATTCAACTTTAAACCTAATAAAAATATCTACACATAACTGAAAAGTTGCCAAGGCTGCATACATTTTTTTTCAAAACATAGCTTTAAAAATTACTTGCATTCAAAAAATGTCAAAAAAAAAATTTGCATGTGGTAAAATAACAAGCTAGTCTAATCGGTTTCTTATCAATTTGTTAACAATAAAATTGTTAATTTAAAGCAAGACTTTAAACAGAGTTTACATAGATGGTAACAGAGTTGATAACAAAAACAGAGTTGACCACCCAGATCATAACAGGGGCCATTTGACTCATTGTCAACTCTGTTACCGTTAACTTTTTAAAACAGTAAACACTAGTAGACAATAACAGAGTTGACATTTTTCGCCAGTTTGTGCTTTATGACAGATATGACATGGGATGGCTGAAAACAGAATTGTATTTCTTTTCATAATATTATTGTTTTTAAAAAGTGAAAGGGAGATTCACTGAAATATCACAAGAACAGATTTGACAGATAATTAATCTACTATTGGTGTATCTTACACAGTTTTTCAAATGAACGAGAGAGGAATAATCACATACCTCCAGACCTTCCAAAGTTTCTAGCCAAAGGAAGTGACATCACTTGGTGCAAGTCACATGTTTTTTCTAGCCGCGATTTAAAGATTGATGACTTTTTATAACAGAGGTAACAGAGTTGAACAGAATGTAGAGAAAGACATAAATTGTATTTTTTTACTACTGAAATTACAAAAAAATACAGAAAACAGATGTTTTATGCAGCTGTTTATATAAATTAAAGTAAATACACATAAAAAATAAAAATTATTCTTTAATTGGAACTGAATTAATGATTGTGGATGCAAGGACAGTAAAAAATACGCATAGTGGGAGCCTTTTAGTTCGTTTTTTTTTTTTTTTTTTTTTTCATAATGTGCTTAAATATACAAAAAAACATTATTTTTAGTGACAGGATAATATAATTTGTGTTATTATTTAAAACTGATCTAATGAAGTTCTTGTTTTTAAAAAATAAGAGAAGGTTTATCTGGGAGACGCAAAATGTACCCCCAATTCTAGAATTCCCCTATTATCAGTGTTGTTAAGTTAACCCTGCCTGCTTCAAATATATGTAAAATGATTAACACTTTAATTTATTAGAAATGTAGAAAATGAATAAAAAATAACCAAATGTAATCATTACATTAGGCTACTTTATAGTAAATAAGCCTAAGTGCTAAACTTGTAGCCTAATCTGTAACGTTTTACATTTCTAATGTAACCTTTACACATAGGAGAAGTGGACAGAGCTGACACAATATGGTGTAGAAAGAAGAAGAATTTAAACACGCACTCGTTGCCATATGATTAGAGTTACAAACTCCTCC
Source organism: Enteromius treurensis (assembly GCA_032275025.1). NCBI lineage: Eukaryota > Metazoa > Chordata > Actinopteri > Cypriniformes > Cyprinidae > Enteromius > Enteromius treurensis. Next base: position 5,194,157 of record JAUCMU010000104.1, read on the forward strand.
CCTCTCCTGCCGGGGCGGAGCTGACGCGTCCGGATCCGCCCTGATGTCCCGATGACAGCAGGGACAAGATGGCGGCCAGCTGGGAAGTGAAGTGAGGATGTCAACATCATTTCTTCAGTTCAAACAAGTCAGGATTTTCACCACCTACCCCCTCGAACAACCCGCGATATAGTTCATGTTCCGTGCATCTGCTTTAGGAGCCGAAACCGGGGCATTTTTACGCAAACGCGCGCATGTATTTGCGCTATGTTTTGGAAATCCGTTTACGCAAAGAGGACCATCAACTCTTGACGAGCGATCTGGCCTGCATGAACCTCCAAAACCCACTCCTGGAGTCACCAAAAGAGCGCTTCAACGTCCGATCGCACGCTACATCGACTGAAACTCCGCGATCGGTCCGATCGACGCTGTTTTGATTGGCGTTTGCGCTGATTTCCGCGAGGAAGAGCGGCGGTTCTCATTAAAGCTGCGGAAGTGGAGGAGAGCTTTTCACGCCAGTCATCTCTCAGATGCACTTTCTGTCCTCCCGCGGATGCTCTTCGCTTCATTATCCAGCTGTAAAACATCTAAGACCACTTTAAACTCGGGCAAACGGGATCCAGGGGTGCATTAGCTGCATTTAGTCCGGAAACAGTGTTTTTTGCTGACTTGCCGGCCAGTTCTAGTGGTTAAAGTGACGCCATGGCTCATTCTCCAGTGCAGGGCAGTCTGCCTGGGATGCAGGTAAAGATAACATACAGCATCTTTTAATTGAAGTCTACTGTGGAACACGTTTAGGTTATGAAGTGTTTATGCATTGTGTAATATACCTCACTTTCTTAAGCTTAAGAGTTTCCACTCTCTGATAAGTTGCAGAAGATTTAGTTTGACTCCCTCTTTGTCTAATGTGGTAAATAGTGGTAAACATAAACTTGTATTATGCAGCGTGAGTGTTTTTTTTTTTAATAAGGTTGTCTTATTGCTATGTACACCACTAAGAGTTGTTCAGGGGGTTTTAGTCTAATAGATGCCACTGGAACCCCAAATATGATCAATCTAATGAGCAGCTGTACATTTTCACAAATAAATAACATTAAAGTAACTTACATTTTAAACAGAGTACCTACTAATAACCTACTACAATCCCAAAGTAGCCTTCCCAACAATACCAATATATTTACACTAAAAGTAATGCAAATAGGAGAAGTAGACAAACCTGCAGTATGATATTTAAGTTTAAGAAAATATTATTTGGAAAATATTTCTGTAATGTTGCATTTTTTTTCTCATTTCTTAAGTACTGTGCTCTTAGATGTTTTTAAAATATTGGTTATTTTTTTATTTATTTGTATTGTATTATTATTATTTATTATTATGTCTTATACTCACGTAATATTTGCCAGTTTGCCACTTTAAAAACCTTTTTAGTAATAGATTGGAAGTGGTTTTGTTAGTTGTGGTTTAGTGTATTTCAGAGGCTTTAAGTCTTTCATCATCTGTGAAGCTTGGAGGACAACAATTTAGAAAGCATTTCCATTAAATATTAATTTTTTTTTTAATGTCCCAGCTCTCTAAAGAGCATTAGCACCACCACCTTTCTGGGACATCCTTTATGAATCCAAGATCATGTACGAAGTAGGACAGTACCAACGTAGAACCCTTTTCAGAGTCATTCTATTAAAATTTTCATGTTCTTGCCCTCTAGAGAGCATTAGCACCACTGTAACCTTTCTGGGACACATCCTTTATAAAGCATGGTCATGGATGAAGTGGGACAACACCAGTGAAGAACCATTCTGTTCTTCTGGAACACAAAGAAAGAAGCTGAAGGGTAGAGACAAAAGGAAAGCGGTTGATGAGGGATGGAGAGACGTCTCCAGAGGGTAGCTATCATAAATGGGTCACTTGGTTTGGTCTCTATTCATGCTGGGCCATATGACTGGTTTGCCCTCAGGACAGGAGAGCAATCTGCCATAGCGAGTAGTTGGAAATGGCTTCTCATTCCTTTAGGTTAAAGCCATTATTGGCTAAGAACCTCTGTCTTTTTAAACTTTTTAAATGAGGCTATGAGATAAACCAGAATTCTGTAGAAAGTCACAGACTTCCAGAGAGGGACACAAGTCACCAGTTCTCAGAGTGCAGTGATGGAATAAGTGTTCATTCTCTAGGATTTCCTTATGGGCCACAGAGGAATTGTGGTGGTCATCCATTAGGAACGTTTTCAGAAGCTCTCACCTGGCTGTAACACACCTCATACGGCCGGCCTCAGAGTTTCCAGCTCCCTAAAACACAAACACAGATGGGAGCCAAGGGATGACGTGGCCTTCTAAAAGAATTTGTTGGCTGTTACACCTGTCAGTGTGCATCGGGATCAGGATTACAGAGATCAGCTGGGAGTGTAGGCGAGCAATCAGCATTAGGGCTGAATCAGGGAGCAAAGCCTTCATCATCTCCGTGATGGGACGAGTAGATGACAGCTAATGAATCTCTGAGTGATGCATTAAAGGGCTTCTCTGAGGGTGTGTGTGCGGGCTTTGAGCAAAGATGTGTGAAAATCATCTGTGCACGAGAGAATCAATTTGTGTGCGTTCATAGGGTGGCATCACTATTTGACAGAGCGCAGATTGGCCAGGATATTTGTCAGCACGTGTCATTTATCACGGTGACTACTGTTCACTGGCCCCTTTTTGGTGAAGGCTTTTGTCAAGTTATAAGATATATTGCTTGTGGTCGGAGTCAGTTGATTTGCGTTCGTTCAAAGCAGTGGTGCTTGCTTAGCTGAGTTTGTTCTGAGAGGTTCAAACACTGAGAAATGAGTTGGAAGAAATGCACCTACTCAGCGTAGCAGAATTTTTATTTATTTTTTTAAGTCAGAATCTAGCCAAATAACACTAAAAAGAGGCTGAATGGATCAAAATACAGCAAGAAATGTGACATTGCTAATTATTATTGCAAATAAAATAACTCAAATTTTTAATGTTGAAAATACTTGTGTGCGCTCATTTGTCAAGAATGAAATGGAACACAGATCTTCAATCACTTGAAACCTTTGCTTGAGGTAATCAGCCCTTTCAGCCTTCTATCAAACACGGTCAAGATATCCCTAAACAGATTTCCTTTTATTCATCACCGCACCCTGAGGTGTGAGGCATTAGAATAATGTACTTTAAGCTCTGGGCGAAATCTGCTCTCTTTCATCTTGTATCTTTGGCGCATTAATGCTGTGGACGATCGGCTCTGTCGTCATCCGTTTAACTGGATTTCACACTTTTATGAGGTCCCCGTGAAATCCTGGCTCGCGTGTACCTCCCGCAGCGCCCCTCGTACAGCACTGGACAAGCTGTTCTGCTGTTGTTCGGCATCAATATGACTCTGTGTTTGGTAGGTTTAGAGTTTACGCTAGCAAAAGAGATTTGGAGGATTTTAAGGTCGGGAATTTTTTTTTTGCGTGCTCAGAGGATGTGCGCGGCTGCAGTTCAAGGTTGTCTTCAATTCTGGTCACATAGACGGTTTGTTTTGCTTTGTTTGAATGATCTTGGTGATGTTTGGGATTGGTTATGCAGGCTTAAGTTAGCATGCAAGTGTTAAACCCCCGAGCAGTTTGAGGTTTAGTTAGTTCTGCTGTTATTTTTTCAAGTGCTGCACAGTTTAACCGCCGTGGACTCTGCAACGAGTGCTTCATGCTAATAATTTCAATGCTGTCTGTAGCTCTCTCTGGGTTTCCTTTTAGAAGGCCTCAGGGGTCTGAGATGTTCAGGGTCATGGCTGAGACCTCTGGGAACTTTGGTCCCAACCAGATGTGCTTCAGGTTTCAAACATACTCAGGCCCTGCTTCAGAAGCATTTCAAAGAACTTCTAGTCAAACCAAACACTGGGTTATAAAAGCCTATTTTAAGACTGCTCTGAAGTCACTAAAAGTAACACTATTAGGCAGCCTAATTTTCATTCTCTTGGATTGCTGTAGGTTAGAAAACTCTTCCTGCTTTATGCAGCGTTGACCATTAAAAGCATATACTGAAATGTCTTTGTTCTTCGTTTCCAGAATTTAAAAGCAGATCCCGAGGAGTTGTTTACTAAGCTGGAGAGAATCGGTAAGGGTTCCTTTGGAGAGGTGTTTAAGGGCATCGACAATCGCTCGCAGAAAGTGGTGGCCATCAAGATCATCGATCTGGAAGAGGCTGAAGATGAGATTGAAGACATTCAGCAGGAAATCACAGTGTTAAGCCAGTGCGACAGTCCCTTCGTCACGAAATACTACGGGTCCTACCTAAAGGTGAGTGGCCAGTGTATACAAAAGGGCATACTGAGGTCATGCCGTGTGATCAAGGGATGTTGGTCATGATGACACAGAGGGCTCAAGGAAAAGGGATATCTCCTGGGTTAACTCAACTCCATTTGAACAGACTGGACCCCATAGGGCTTCATTCAGGTCTCAAATCTTTTTAGCTTACACTACCGTAGTGAGATTTTTGGTCCCTCGCCAATTGTCCAAAAGATTTGATCGCATGTAAACATTGATCAATGGATATGCATAGAGTACATCAAATATGGCAAACAGAATCTAAAACGTGTTTGCCTGACATACAGTAACCGATGCGAGAACAAACCTCATGTCACGCAAGCACACTGGAGCCTCCACAGGAACTATTGAAGTTTGTTTTTGTGCATTAAGCAAGTAGGTTGAGCTGCTTTTTACCACATGTGATGTGGGTTTGATATGGGCTGGAACGACAGGAAGATGACTAATGATTTTTTTCATTTTTGGTTGAACTGTTCAGATTTAACCTTTGATTTCAAAGCCTTATTACTCTTAACTTATAAGACAACTCTAAACCTTCTATATTAAAGTAGCCTACTCATGTTTTATCTTCTAATTTGGTACTAAAGAGAGCTTGTTTATCTTACCAGATTTGAAAACAGTTGTGCTACTTAATGAAGTATTGAATTGGCAACACGATGTCTTTTTTCTGTTGCTGAAGTGATGACAGTACACCGACAATTCTATAGTCCAATTTTGGCTTAAAAGAAACGACTTCCTCTAGAAGTGTATTGTTCTTTTGAGAGATGAAGAGCGTTCCATCTGTGAGTTTACAGTACGGTCTTGAATCAGCATACTAAAAGAGACGGCCCAGATACATGCCCGCAAGAGAACATCCAAGTTTGAGAAACAGACACCCCTCAGGTCCTCAGCTGGCAGCTTTTGTCAATAGAATATGCTAAACAACGGTTTCATCTGAAACCGTGAAGAGCCGACTGGGTTGTGGTGCTTCTAAGCTGAAAGAAAAGGAAAAAGCTTGTGGTAAAATGGTAGAACGAGCAACTTGGAGACTGGATAGTAAATTATTAGATATGTGTTATGGATGATTGGAACAAGGTTTGAGGTAATGGGAACAATTCGATACTAAGATCTGTGAGAACTGCCAATCAAAACCTTGTGCTACAGAAAGTCAGTTTATTAAGAAACCTTTGCCAGAGTTCTGCTTAATTGGGTCATTCCAGCTGGAATCATCAAATTTAGGAAAAGTTCCTCACCTGACCCCCTCAGATTTGTCTGAAAAATGTGATGGGTAATATGCCCAATAGATCATGTACAAAATTTCAGATCTCTACTGTGCAAACTTTTTCACAAAAAATCTGTAAAACGTTTGTTTTGGCATCACAGTCTGAGTGACCATGTTCAGACTGAAAGATCTCCAGAACTAGTTGCGCCAGGTCCGGGAAATTTTCTGTGCTAAGAGTCCTAGAACTGCATGAAGAACAACTCGCAGTATTGTTACTGAATTTACACCTGAATGCTGGCCCACTACTTTTCTTTAAAACTATTACTTTAAGGGTTTTCAGATGTCCATAGAAACCTCAAATTTCAAAGTATAAGCATCAAACTTGGTAAATGGTCTGATATGTACATCCTTCGATATCAGACAATAGAGTCTGATGGATGTTAAGATATTAAGGTCCAAAAATGGAAAAAACTCATTTACACTAATGTTCAGAGCAATATGTCCCATGAATGACACCAGGTGTGAACATGAAACTTTTTTTTTTTTTTTTTTGAAAGAGCATATTGTTATTGATAAAATATAAAAAAAAAATACAGGATTGGGGTTTGGCCTAATTTTTCTGTAATGATTTTTTTTAAATGATTTTGATGATTCCAGCTGGAA
>JAUCMU010000104.1:5205613-5224388 GCA_032275025.1 Enteromius treurensis
GCAAAAACAGACTGTTTCATTCTAGGGTCAAATTCTAGGGTTGTAAATGGACCTGTAAAACCGTTTCTGGGCATTTCTTCCCCCTACCTAAACTACATGCCTTCTATGTACGTATCAGAGAACAATTTAAAATATTCTCTCAATGCATTCTATGGCACCTTTAAAGGGATAGTTCACCCAAAAATGAAAATGATCCTGTTTTTTACTCACCTTTAAAGCATCCTAGGTGTATGTGAGTCAGAGATATAATAAGAATTGTCCAGACCCCTCCAAGCATTTGAATAGGCGTAAATGGCTCATTTTTGGGTGAATTAACCCTTTAAAGCTTGTGCGAGTTAAATAGCAAATTTACATTTCCACAGAACAAATGAATTGAATTAATTAATAGTTAATTGTTCTTTCATTAAAATGTTCCTCCCCTGCTTGTTTTTGGCTCTCTTCTAAAATCGTTTCTGATACCTCCCGTTTCACTTTTCTTTCTTTTTTTATTTTACACGTATCCCTCTTATGCTCTCTTGTGTCTTTCATTCAGGGAGCCGGATGGCCAGGCGTCTGGTGGGAATGACTTCGGCAGTGATGACTGGATCTTCACCATTCGAGAGAAAGACCCCAAAAAGCTGCAAAACGGAGCCAGTCTAACAGTAGAAGAGGTAGGTTGACTGAGCTGAAGGCCATATCTGACTGTTGTCGTGTAAGCGGGTTCTTTATCTCACTGCGTGATGTTTGCTGCTTCCACAGGAGCCCAAAAGGAGGCCTCTTTCCCAGAGTCTGTCCACCGTCATCACTCCAGTCTTAGCTGAGGTAAGACATATCAATCAGGTGAACCGTCAATACCAAAATCAGAAATCCAGCGAGGCCACATATTTAACTTTTTGGGACCCCAAAGTGTTTTCTTATGCCTTATGTAAGGTCTCGGTTCTCTATTTCACCCAGTGTCTGCTCACTAAAGGATTTCTGACTTCGCCGCTTATATATAAAAGATATCAGTATGAAGATTAAAAGTGGCCTTTGAATGCTTTATTATATCTTAAAAGCATCTTTTAAAGGCAGTCGTCACTCCCTCTGGCCTCTTACTAATCAGTATGGAGCAATGAGGTATGGGAGACGGAGAGCGGAAAATAGAGGGACGCTGGGAAAAAAGCCCAGGGACAAGTGACTGCACACTAATTTGTTCCGCCCTCTCCTTCGTTCAAGGACAAATCCTTCCATTTCCTGTCATGCTCTTCATGAGAGTGCAGTGCACTGTAGTCTAGCCTCTTGACTCCACAGTAAGATTGTTTTTAAAGTAGGTGATATTTTAATACATATTATGTAATAGAAGGATGTTGAGTGGTAAAGATATTTTTGGATATCTCAGTATATATTCAGCTCAATTTAAAAGGATCAACTAATCAAAGTTCTTACTGCCGTCACTACCAAGGATGCTGTCTCTCTGATAAGTGTGCTTTGGATAAAGGTGTTAGCTGCATGTCAAATTCTGTGTGTCCTTAGCTGAAGGAAGGGGCGGGAGATGCCGCAGCTGCGATGGTAAAACCTGAGGTTCTGGAGAAGCTTGGAGAGGCCATTTTTCTCGCTGAGGAGGCATATCCAGGGATCTCGGATGTCATGGTCACCGAACTTATTCAAAGGCTACAACGGTAAGCACACTGCGGTACTGATCAATCCTCATTGGTAGCTTTTCACTCTGAAATGAAAACTTTTATTACCGAACTGTGCTCAACCTGGTTGCATTAGAATTTCCCTAAAAGTAGCTGTTGTGCTACTAAATATTTTTATGGAGACCATTATACATTTTGATGAATAGAACATTTATAAGAAAACAGCATTTCTTCGAAATCCCTTCGTGTGCAGCTTCTTCAGCTTTGGTTTTCTCACCTGCAGGTTCTCTAGAGGAAGAACATCATCCTCATCGCACCAGTGATAATTCCATTAGCCTGTCTGTCTCTCTTCAGTCCCGCCCCCCCCGGCATCACCTCAGCGAATCCTGACACCAGCAGACTCTGTGACGTCTACCCTGGAGGACCAACTGTCCTTCACTAGCTTATCAAGAGAACTTATCAAACTCCTCAAGCTTCCCCTAGTTTCACTTTTCTTTTTTTAAACCCCCTGGAGCACCCTTTGGAGTGTGAGCGTATGTGTGTGTGTGTATGCGTAATAGTGCGCTTGTAACGGAGACCGCTTAAGCAACGGACAAAACGTAGATGTAACTCCTTTGGCTAAGCACAGAGCGAGACGGAGGCAGGTGGTTTTGCGTTATCGTACCCAAGCTTTTGGAAGAATGCTTTGTGTATGCCATCGCAGGGCGAGGAGCTCGCCTCCTCCACCCTAAACAGAATACAAGATAGTGTGCATGACTCTGAACAAAATGCATGTGTGAAGACGGATGTCTGGCGGAGTGTGTGTGTGCCTCCGAGCCCTAAAGTTGAAGGAGATTGCAGTTCTCACGCTGAAATCTCAGGTAATCTGCAAGAGCGGAGCAGTCATCCAGGAAGACAGAGGGCGCTATGTTTGGATTTGTGTACAGATCTGTGTATATAGTCTCAATTTTACAGACCTTTAAAAGAGATGATGGATTTTTTGCAAACGCATCACTGTGTACAGGCGGCCAAGAGCTTCTGTAGATATTGTTAGAAACAAAAGAAAGGTAAATATTTAAAAATCAAGCCTCTGAAATGGCCGTTACTGAAATGCCTTGCCTTTTTATCAAATGTACATTTTTGGGGGTGCTCTGTTAATTTTAATAAGAAATTAAAGGGTTTTACTCAAGGTTTGAGATCCTACCCATGTTTCTTTTATCTGTCTGTGAGGAAAAACGAATAACGATTTCAAAGTAATCATTATTATTGGCAAAATATTTTTTATTATTGAAGCACTTCATCAAAAGTTGATTTTATTCACAGCTTATTGGACCCAATGTGGTTCAAAATCCATTTACAATGTTATATAGAAAAATAATTTAAAATACATAGAGGAACTCCAATGCTCATCGTTGAATGCAAGTTATCTGGCACATTTTTCTTGTAACCCCTGCAAATTTAGACGCGGGGTGAAAATGAATGACTTAAACTTCACAATACTTTGTCGTACTCATTGCTTGGTATAGATGAATGGCTATTAAAAATGATTTGGAATATTTTCAGAAAGATCCAATCCACAGCAGTGTGATGTACTTCCACTTGCATTTCCCGTAAGAGTCACTTACTTTAACTTACCTATTTATTGATAGTAACTTATCATACTTATAAATAAATCCCGCCTGCAAAAGCACCAACGCACATGAGAGTGACATACAGTGACTTTAATACTGATCTTAACCATATCAAACTATAAACTCCCCAAACCTTCTCCCCATGGCTGTCGTCCCAGACACACCATTCAATTTCAGGTAGAATTCGCTTTTCTCGGGCTTGTATTTGTACTACTGCATAACAAATCCTAAGCCCAACTTCGATAAAAACGGTGAATCAGTTCTTCGATCAACAGTAAAGGGAACACCAACGCTTTCAAACCATAGATCAAGAGAAAAAAAGCAGCGACGAATCTAGATCTTTGTTTGTTTAGCGTCTTTGTTTTCCGACGTCTCGTTGTTAGCGTAGGCCAAATTGTCTTGGGTCGTCATTTCAAGATCTTTCTTTTTCTTATCTTCTGGCTCGATTTCCATAAATTTAGCCTCAATTTCCGTCGGGTCCATATAGGTGTAGAAGTGAGCCATGACCGCAAAGACGATACTCACGGCCACCAGGAGAGATGAGAACAGCACGTATTCTGCCCACTGCAACGACACACAAACACTGATGAGTTGGTACCGAAACGGATGCCAACAGTGACATTTGACTAGGATTTCATAAAAATAAAAAAAATGCAGCCGCTTATATGGTATACCTGATCTGGAAGTGAGCCTGCCTCAGCCACGATGAGCACAATGATGTTCCCCACTGCAACAGTCAACAGCCAACCAGCCTGGAGGACTGACTTCATATTGCTTGGTGCCTAAAAGATGACGCAGCCACATTATGAGAGAGCTATAAATAGTGTTCAGTTTCAATATATCGAACTCCAGACAGCACACCATACCTGTGAATAAGAGAAGTCCAGGCCGGTGACAGAGAAGACCACTTCTCCACAGGTCATCAAAAAGTATTGAATGACCTGCCAGGCCATGTGGATGCTGTTCGGTTCAATATCATGTATTGCTTTAATGTTCTCGGCACACTGCACACATATTCAGACAGAATTATTTCCACTTTTCCACAAAAGGGCAACAAACCATTGCTAGATCTCCTGCTGAGTCAAGTTGTAGTAGGTGGTGCTACTTTTTTACTATATGAACTTATAGAATATCCAAGACTGAGATACATACGTGTAAAAAAAAAAGAAAGATATATAATGATAAATAAATTACATTTGACTTTATTTCAAAACGTACATATTTAAATGAAGTTGAAATATTTTAATATTAATATTAGTGCTGTCAATCAATTTTAAAAAAAAATGGCTGCCCATTATTTTCTGAAATAATGATAAATCATGATTATTTGTGATTAACCGTTCCTAATATATAAAGTTTTAAAATGTCCTTTTTATTAATAAATACACATTAAAACAAGTTATCCTGCTCTAGTGGGGTCCTGCTTAACTAATAGTCTAAAGGTATGACATACTGTCACCTGTGAAACACACTTTTTTCATTCTTTTGCGGAATAAAATTGCTTTCAGGTTTGGAAAAGCATGGCATATAAAATTTTAAGTTTCTAGTTCTAACTCTTCCTAATTGTGATCGTACTATAATATGTGATTGTAAAAATCATGACTTACAGATTCTCCAAAACTAAAGGTCCCTGGGATCAGGACTGTGAAGGAGCTTCCGAAGCCCAGCTCCAGGATGTAGTGGCACGTCTGTCCTAATTCATTCGCAATAGTAAAGTTGGCTCTGGGAAGGGGGATATCAAATCAATGTAGAAAAGCTGCCTAGAGAAAGGTTTGCACTAACACTAACAGTAACACTTACTTGCCGTGGGAAACGCTGAGGTAGTCTGATCCTTTAAAGGAAGCGATGAAACCCAGACTGTCAGACTTTATTGAGAAGTTCAGAGGAGATCTAAAGCCATTCACAAACCTAAAACATGCGTTTGCTGTTAATTCATTTGAATAGGTATTCCATTTTCAAAACATCTCTTCCAGTACAATCTGAAACAAATCATTCAGAAGAAAATGATGCGCTAACCTGATGGCGTTCAAGCCTTGACCCGGTTTCTCGGTTGTGTCATTGAGCTGTAAACAAAACAATTATTCAACACATCAGTAACAATTACTGTATCCGTAAAAACCAATGTAAACCAAGCACTCACAGTCTGTAGCATTCCATAATTGATCAAAACAGTGTGCCTTTTTTTCATCTGGAAATCCAGCGTTTCGTTTTGCCCTCCAGCAGATACTGTAACGTTCTCGGCGTCGAGCGTCATATATTCATTAGAGGACTGGGGAAGCAAAACATGGTTCTGATGATTATGTAGTACAGAACATATGCATAATGGTTCCTCAATGTTCTTAGAACGTTTTAGAAGTTGTATTAACGTTATTGACTTAGGCTTATCCTAACGTTTTTAGAACATTCCATGTATAACTCAATGGTAACGTTTCTAATGCTAACGTTTTTCAAACGTTCCACCAATAACGAAATATTTTATGCTAATATTTTATTTTTAGAACATTCCACTGACAACACAATTATCACGTTTTCATGCTAACGATTAGCAATCGCAGATAACGTTAAGGAAATGTTCTACTAACGTTATGAATGAATGTTTTTTATAACTTGAGAAAACCTTTGAAGAATAGAAACCTTTAGCTAAAGTGTTTAGCTCCTGTTATTGCGCGGCTCTCTGGAATGCTTGATTCTGATTGGTCAGTTGAGACATTTGGAGTTTTTTAAAATTCCTCAGCGCCAACAAAGATTACCGTTTGGCGCCATCTTGTGAACATAAGGCGCAATTTAATACTTTCAAATAACTAAAATACATCCATATGTAGATGTGATAAATTGTCTTACTAACGTTTGAATGCTAGTCACGTGGTACTATATCGTTTCGCGGAAGGATGAAAATGTTCATTTAAAACAAATATGCCAATAAAATGTTTTAAATTCATATTCATTTCCATTTTTTTTCCTTATGTGGCAAGCAGCCGTGTAATAAGCGGGATAATGCTTCGAGTTGCGTCGGGTCCTGATCACACTGTCGGGCTGCCTGTATATTATCCCTTACTTAAATATTTAAATTTCAAGATGATATTTTTCCTGTGATGTATTGTTTGCAAATACCCTATACAAGACAGTCCATAATGCCAAAAAATATCATATAATTTGATCATTTCTTTTAATTATGGATTCAAATCTTTCTTTGATCAAGTTTTGTGTGAACTTACATCAAAACCAGGAATGACAAACGGTTCATGTCCCTCTACTTGAACAGACAGTGATGTGCTCTCCAGGTTCAGGAACTTCACCTGTGTTTGAGAGCTTGATGGGAAGTCAGGCATTGTTCGCTGTTGGATAAAAAGACACATCAGAAACGTACAATTTATTTTGTTTTGCTGGGAACGTACAGTATCTCAAATGCACTGTGACAATTGGTGTACCAGAAAGTGAAGGACATAAAGCAAGCTAATGAGCATTCTGTACTAATAACAATATAAAAGCAGCATCAGGGTTTGTTTCTAAGGCATCATTGCAAAATAGCTAACAGTCTGCAAGATATATGTTACTCACGTCAATCTGAATCTGCAAAAGAGCGGCAGCCACAAATGCTAAAGCGGCCAGCAGCATGCCAACAGTCATCCTCCGCAGGGGCCTAGCAAACACCGCACACACACACACACACACACACACACACACAAAATCACAGTCAAATAACATGTTTCAAAAACACAAGAGCTAATACAGTAAACTTTATCCAGGGCTTACGTGAAGTTTATATGGCATTTCTTGATAAGTGGATACACTGCAGAGTCCATGATCGGCACCATTATCACAATCAGTACGGGGTTCACAATCTGCCACAGAACGCAAATTCTAAGTACAAATGCATCACACGTACACTGCAATGCACAATATTTTCATCACCATATTTTCATGTCCTGATCATTTCATATCCTGTTAATCACAGCAAAACACAATTATGGACCCACAAAACAAACCGCGTCGCATAAATCAGTCTCACCTGCATCTGATCGGGTTGAATTATAAATGCTCCCTATGATGACAGAAAGAAAGAAAGTATTTAACGCATAAAATATGACATCATAACTGGACAGTTGCATGTGCATTTGGTAGGTTTTTTTAGAATGCCTTTTGTACTTACAAAGTTACCATCCATAATGGTGGCTTGAAGAGTCCAACGGGAGCCCTGGAAAGACAGCAAAAACAGATGAGTGTTTGTGCAAGAATGCCTGATTGTTTGAATCATGGCGTTTGTAGCATCATTGTGTTTCTACACTGACCTGCTGGTCAAATAAGGCCCAGAACATTGGCAGAGGGATATAGAGGAACAGAACCTTCAGCACCATCTTCACCTGAGCGATCAGGAGTTTCTGTAAAAAGACAGAACGTCTGTGAACTTCGAACTTCTAAGCATCGGTGCATATTTCAAACATTTAATCGTGATGGTTTATGTAACATACATCATATTTCTCTTCCGCCCAGTCCATCCAGTGCTCTCTCTTGCGGTATTGCTTACTGCGGTGATTAAAACGGTTCTTAACTGCAAACTGTAGAAGATCAAACAAAACAATCACGCAATTAGATGTTTCCAAATTCGTTGTTTAAAGAAAAAAACACAATTTCTTAAAGAAAAAATTTTGTCTGTGCTCTTACGCCAATGCATTTCATGACTTGCAGCAGGATGTTGCCTTTGGGGGATTCCATGATGTACATTTTGTGGCCTATGACGAACACAACTGAAGAGAAAAGAATAACCTCAGTCAAACACGGCTGACAGTAAGTGGTCATAAAAGGTATTGCAAAGGTATTGATATCTGTCAACACAAATACAAGTCCACTGAAGCTGCTGGAACTTACTGAGGGCAACCACCATGAGAGCCGCAGGGACTCCAAAAGCCAGCGGGAAACAACTTTTCTTTGAGTAGATACCACACTCTTGAGCTGGTGAACAACAAACACACGCAAAGACAAGACATATTGTTCATAAGCATATTTACCAAACGACCATGCATTACCGACAAAGTAAAAAATGCAGGTGCACTTTATTTTAAGGTTTCCTTGTTACATTGTAGTTACACATTTAAATACAGTCATATTTACATTTAGTAATTTAGCTGCAGATGCTTTTATCCAAAGTGCTTTTACAGTAGAAGCAATCGAAAGCAACAAAAGACAAGTGCTATGGCAAGTCTTGGTATAGTCATAACACATGTTGAACAATGCAGGAGATTCATTTCAATATAAGTATCAGGGGTCGCCAGAATGTAAGTACAGTGTAATACTAATTAACTGCATATACCTACTGTGTAGTTCGGGTTAGGAGTAGGATTTGGCTGAGAATGACTTGCATGTAGTCTGATCATGCATAGTTTATTGTTATTACAATATAACATGTGTAACAAGGACAACTTAAAACAAAGTGTTACCAAAGATGCCATTCAGATTGTAATTCGAGTAAATACACACCTCTCAGGATGGGTGTGATGAGAGTGGAGAGAAGACTGCCAGCGTTAATAGACAGATAAAATATAGAAAAGAATGTGCTTCTTTGTTTCTCCTGAAATAAAATGTAAAATTATTATTAATATTATTTAAATATATACTACTATCAAAACACTTGGGGAGAATCCTTTTAAAATATTTTATTATTACTCTCGAATTGTATATTAAAAAATATAGAATTTAGCCAGTTTCTACTGGCTAAAAACGTGGGGCAAATGTTACAATACGTGGAATGCAGAAACACCAGCACTCCTCATAGTGTAACATTTGACCTAAAATATACATATTTCACACATTGACCAGTGGCCTTTAGACATTATGTCCTTGTGGCAGGGGAGTAGGAAGCTCCAAATCACTTAAGTATCTCTATTTGTTAATCTCTAACACTCAATATCAGAGACTCAACCTTGAACTGATAACAGCTGACTGATTTGCACACAATGATGTGCTGCTATGCTTGAATGAAGTTCATCCTCTTTAATAAGGTCTGTGTTTATCTGTTAATTGTGTGTGTGTGTGTGTGTGTGTGTAAGGGTCCACGTGCCTGATGGTCTTCAAACTGATCTCCTCCAAATGCCGCCACACAGGGTTTAATACCTCCAGTTCCCAAAGCAATGAGCATGAGTCCCACCATGGACATGGCACTGAAATAAAAGAGAGGAAATTCAAATTCATGTGATAGAAATCACATAATAACAATGTCAGTACTTTTTGATGAAATGGTTATTGTTTACAATAATATAATAACAAAGCATATCCCAAGCAGTAACTCACATATGGAAAGTCATGTTGTCAGGTGTACCGTCTCTGTCAGTATCCGTGATGTCATGGATGGCACTGATAGCCATGATCACCTGGCCGATGGTGTATACTATAGACAGATACACGATAGTCCTGCAAAAAGTGGAGAAAGGGGGTCGTGTTAAAAATTTAGAATTTAATGTTATTGAACAATGCATTTTGGCTGTGTGACAGTGTATAATCTTGGGTCCGGTGACCACCAGGAGGCCACAAGGTGGTGCTTGGGGTCCAAGTAAATTTTCAGAGGAGAAAAGTATTTATTGCGAACAGCAAAAGGCAAATCAAATTGAGTTATTAATAATATTAGTCTTTCATTTTTCTTAAAAAAATGAACGTAAATTACTACATTTCTAACATCACAGTTATTAATTCATTATTAAATGATCTCAAAATGTTTTTTAAAATAATTACAGTACCATTCAAAGTTGCTAATGCTAATTTATTTAAAGAAAAATATAGTAAATAATGCTGTAATATTGTAAAATATAATTACAATTTAAAATAGTTTTTTTCTATTTGAATGTATATTTTTAAACGTCATTTCAGTTACCATTACTCCAGTCTTCAGTGTCACATGATCTATTCTAATATGCTGATTGGGTGCTTATAGTAAGCACCCAATCAGCATAAGTTGTTATAGTAAATTCGTAGCTGACTTTATCATATATCTTATACAGTTTGTATTTATATATGTTATTCTGAATATTTTCCGAGGCCTAAAACTCACTTGAACTTGCCCAGCCATGAGTCTGCGATGATGGCCCCCAAGATGGGTGTTAGGTAGCACAGAGCCACAAAGGTGTGGTAGATGGTGGTGGAAAAATCGTTGTCCCAACCGATAAAATACTTGAAATACAGCACCAGCACCGCTGCGACACACAGAGACGGGAGAGAAGAGCACAGCAGGAGAGTCAAACATTAAAAAGGAAAGAAAGACTATCTATGTAGAGGTAAAAAAAAACATTATTTCATGTGTGTGGTCTTACCTTTCATGCCATAGTAGGAGAATCGCTCACAGAACTCATTCACCACAATGAAAAATATGCTGACAGGATATCCCAAGCAACTTGGCTACAAAAAAAAAAAAACAGTTCAACAAAAAAAAAACGACAATTTTACAATACTAAAATAACTACAATTCTGAAATAAAAGTCTCACCCTACTCTTGGTCTTCTTTGTCCTTTGTTCCTCTTTGTCTGCAAAAAATGAAATGAAAAATGAATTCCAATGCTATTTACACTGGTACATTTATGGAAAATTTGTGCATTGCCCTGTATAAGCCCTATGTACTAACCCAGAGTTAACCGGAATAAATATTATTGTTCCATATCAGCATTCAGGTTTACTTACCTGCCATGATGACTGCCTTTTGGTCCTCTCGTAAAGAATATCCTTTAGTATGGAGATGCACACTCGCTCACACACTCACACGACCCAGGACAGACAGAGCTTTAATCCCAGGGAAACAGGTAACAGGGTTTTATAGACTCTGGACAATAAATTGTTTCCTTAGCCACCACTGGGTTAAAATGAGCTTGACGTAGGAGTTTATGACAGTGTTTGTGACTGTGCGTGTGTGTATGAGGGGGTCCAGTTTAGTTATTTATGGCAGTCTTATCAATATATACTGAAATCAAATCATGTGAATGTTTGTCTTTTGTAATAAGATAGACAAGTTAATGAGTAATTAATGCACTTAAATAACTGTTTTGTTTTGTTTTTTTAAATAAATCAAAGATTTAAACACAAACAAACCTGTATTTGAAAGTATTTTAAATCTATTTCATGCCACTTTTCTGGTGTTAAAATTATAACTGGATATATTAAATCTTTTATTTATTTAACATTTCGCATTGGGTGACCCAAGTTTGAGTCCTGGCTCGCTGACATTTTTTTCACCGACTTTGCTTCCTGTCTACCTAAAGATAAATACAACTAAATCTTAAAGAAAAACAATATGCTGATCTAATACAATAATTAACTCTCCCAGCTAAAAATGCAGGCTGAAAGAATGTTGATTAGATCATTTTGAAACTTCCAAACATCGCCAACACATCATATGACTGTTCTAAATAACCCTAATAACACCATTTATCACCCAGCTCAGATAAACTCTATTTATATGTTAGAACTATTTATTGTTTGACAGCACATACTATATATACATATATCAGTGCTGTCAAACGAGTCACATCCAAAATAAAAATGTATACATATATACCACACATCATAATTACAAAAATGACTACACTTCGTCAACTGTTATGCAATGTTGGAATGGCTTACTTAAGCTGAAAAGCTGAAATTTGGAGAGCTGTAATTCATTGGAAAAGAGAGGTAAACAAACTGCCCTCATCCACACAGAGATGTTGCTGTGAGACAATGGCGACAGTGGTGGAGAGGACAGGGGGAGTATGTGGGTAGACTAAGAACTAGTCAGCAGGTTTTATTCAGAGCGCACTTTAAAAACAAAACTGAATATGATACTTCAATATATGTCTAAACCATACTGTATATAATATATATGGGGATTTTAAACAGCCAGGATTCAGATACGAGAGCATAAATTATGTATTTGCAATAATGATGATAAGGATCTATAAGGTTGGTAAATAATAAAAGTTCACAGTAGTAGAGATAAAGTAAGTTTAAAGGAAGCACCTGATAAGAATGAAAACCGCATGAAAACTGATGTAAGATAATACATTTAATTCAGAGATTTTAGGGACATTAATATATTTCCAGAACATATTCTTTTAAATAAAAATACCCCCCCACCCCCGATATCTAACCCTCGATATAAAACAATTTACATTTCAACAAACATAAACGGTTATAAAAATCCTTGTGTTTATCTCTTTTGTCCATACATATTTAGATATTTCACATCTAGCCTTTTTACTTTGGCAAGAGATCTTCAGAAACCAAGACAGGACAAAAAAAAAGAGAATTATTGCACTCCGCTACAAAGAAACAGCAATTGTTTCTTGGCTTTTAATGAAGAAAAAAAAGGAAAAAAATGGAAGCGTGGGCTAAAAAGCTTGAGTGGCTCAGGTGATCATGGGTATTTTGTACAGTAACGCTCAAACTTCCTGCTAATCTAAAGCATAGTTATAGTCTCTTCACTAATACTCACAGGATGGCTGCTGCCTTAGACACAGGAAGTGCACAGAGCAGCAAAACACACAGAGTTGGTGAACATATGGAAATTGTTCAAATGAAGGAATGTGAAAGTAAAAAGGCAGATTTTTCAAGTTGTTCTGGTTGTGTAAGAAATACAAATGATAGTCTCCACAGGAAACACCTGCGAACGGAGGACTGGAGTGGGTGAGAGTAGAACAAAAGCTACACGTGTCGAATGCGAATAGTAGGTGGACATTCCAAAGACCGGACACACCTGATCTATCCCAGTATCCTGGATGCTGATTGATGGGCGATTCATTCAGGAGTGTTGGACAATGAAATACCATTCTTGCCTTGTTCTTTCTCTTTTGATGCGTTTCAGTCTGTCTGTCCGTCTCTCTGGCTGTGGGCAGGGTCAGAGGTCTAATGCCAGGGATGAGAGTCACACAGAGGAGGCGGAGCTAGGCATGCCATGCAGGGTGGTGCCGCTGGGCATGCCACTGATGGCATTGAAAATATGCAGCGAATCAGAAAGAGAGCTCTTGGTTCTGCCCTCCACAGTGGAGATCTGACGGAGAGGAAAAGAGTGCAGGGTGAGAAAGAACCGATCAAACGCACACTTGAATTGTGCTGTATTGTTTTTCATGTATGATTAATTGTATGCATTATTACCATCCGATCTACAGAGGCCAGCACGAAAGAAGAAGAGAACGAGCATCATGAATATTAAATATGAACCAAACATTCATGGTAACCTACTAGTGTTCTGGCGGGCCAAAATGCTTTTGAAACGAGTCTCCTATGCTCACCAATAAAATGACATTTAAAACATATTAATAAGTATTAATATTACTTTTGTTCCTGTATTTTTAATTCTGTAAATGCAGACTTGCCTTTCAAAAGGCATTTATTCCAATCCACCGCCAGTGTATTTCTATAGTTAGTGGCTTATAAAATCAAGCTTTGCAATTTGTATGCGTACCTGTTCATGCATGATGTGTGAAAGCTCTCTGGCTAGGTCTTTGTAACTGGCTTTCATCTCGTCATGATATTCCTGTTGGTCCTCCTTGATTAGCCTTTCGTTCACAGCTAAAGCATGTCCACACGCCTCAACAAACTGCCTGCATGCACAAACACAATACACACACAGAATAAGTAAGCCGGCGCTTGTGTGGAGATTTGATAGAAGGCATTTCAAATGGCGTTTTTGTACCTGAAGACCTCTTTAAGCTGTTTGACTTTGTTATCTGGGTATTTTTTGGCGCAGGCGTCATCAAGGAAAGCTCTGGCATATGCAAGTGGCCCAGCATTGACCTGAGGAGAAAGTAGTATTTAAGAAAAAAAATGTCATTTGCTGGTCAGTTTCAAACCTGAGTGTGTGATGTAATGGTGAAAGTGCATTTTGGGGAAAGGCTTGATGTTCTTGAGGGAATTAAATGGCTGAAAATGTTTCCATAAAAATAACAATTTTTTTTTTATTTTTTAAATCCATGCAAAATTGCCCTGCATGGAAGAAAGGAACTAAATAATGTGAATTGTAAACATGCCAAACTTTGGGTGAAAGTGTGGGTGTGAATCAACACTATTGCTTTGTTTCTATATCTATTGTGGTGTCTTGTTGTCTATTGTCTACTGACATTGATTTTATTGTAAGATGTCACCAAGTTGTTGCATTATTAGGATATAGAGTTCCTACTGCTCAGTGCCATTATATTTTGATGGGCTGCACAACTAGCTATAAATACTGTTTTCTATATTAATATTTTAAACTATAGATTTATTCATGTTATGTCAAAGATTAATTTTCAGCAATTTTTAGTGTCAGATAATCCTGCGCAAATCATTCTTATATGCGGATTTAATGCTTAAGAATAATTACTGCCTCCATGACACAATGACCACAAGTTTTCAAGTTTAGTTATTTTTTATTTTATTATTTTATTTTGTTTTTATAAAATAAAGCTTTGATTCCACTTAATTTTTTTTTTTCCACTGGCTAACAGTTAAAATATTATCATGTTGCTTATCTACCGAATTTATATCCTAAAAAGCAAAAAAAAAAGAGAAAAGCATACAAATAATGGGACAAAGTGTTATTTTAATTGGTGCAATTTTATCATAATAAACATTTATACTGATTATTTCAAATACTAAATAAAATTCAAATTGAAATTTTTCCATTCAAATTTTTTATAACATATCTTGAATGTAACATATGTTAAATTCATTGCAGTGCATTCTGGGATCTAATGGGGCGGTGTTTTGCCAAAACAAAGTATCTTTGTCCCAAGCTCTGCATTACAATGCCTATAACTGTTGACTAATTTGCGTTTGGAACAGGTCAATGATGTGGGTTCATGTTTTCTCACACACACACACACACACACACACACCTGTACACTAATGCTTCCCTGCAACTTAAGTTGCAGGCGGATCATGTCGACCTCACTGGTTGCACAAAGGGCTCTGAGTTCTGCCACTTTCCCGCTCATCTCATCTATGGCCACCTCGATGGGACTCAGGTCTGTGTGGTGCTGATACATCACCGCTATGCGCTTCTTCACATACGGGAAACAGTGTGTGGCTGAAACAGAGAGATAAGACAAGCCAGAGTAAAAAACACTATGTGTAGTAGTACGTTCATAGAAGGGCTAGAAGAACAAACACATTAAGGTCCCAGATGAAATCTACTCATGTTTGTGCAGTGATCAGGATTTATGTTCCGTGCGGGCGGCACACCTCGAAACTGTGAAAAGTGGTTTATTTAAAACACGCTTTCTAAGAAGGTCATTCTGCCTCAATGGCCAGATCTGATATTAAAATTTATCACAGGATGAAGATTAGGGTTCAACTTTGAAATTTCCTGGTTGCTTAACACTAAACAACACTTAACTTGAGACAAAGACACGGATTCATTGTTTTTGAACTCAACCCAGAGCTCATCAGGGATCTACAGAATTAATACAGGAAGTACAGACTAAAATGTAATCATTGAAGATTAGGGTTCAGGGAAATAGCTGGGTAAATAAATGGATTACACCATATGGAGGCAAAGGCCAATATGTGAATTAAATCTTGTTTTCCTGTCTACGGTGAATGGAATTAAGGTACAGCATGTACACTAAAGCTCAAAAGGAAATAAATTTAAAAAAGTACTGTAAAAAGTAAAAAAGGAATTTATGCATTAAATTAACTGTGTAACTGTGTACATACATGTTTTAAAAATACCTGCATTTAATAACATCTGTAAATAATTTACAGTATTTACATTTCGAATTACAATGTTGACCTTTCCCTTATACCTTAACCCTCCCTTAAACCTACCTATAACACCAAACCTGTCCCTAACCTTACCAGTATCCCACCTCAACAGCAGCAGTGTTTTGCAATATAATATGAACACAAAAAAAACAAACAATATAGTTGTGTATTTTTTTATGTAAACCGGGGCCTTAATTTTTAAGTTTTAATAGCTGCTCACAGTTAGCTAACCATGATAAAGTGGAACCATTCCTCACTGTGATCAACCTTTCAGCCAAATGACAGAAAAGCATAGACACAAGGCTTTTATGGTTAGCAAGTTTTGTACTATAAAAACAGAAAGCCAAATGTTCTCTTCTGTAATGTGTGTTTTTTGTTTTCACTGCTGTAACTGTTCAGTGATCACTCACTGGTGAGCACCGTCCTTCGTTTACACTGTTCCTCGACTCCACCGTGTCTCTTTCCTGACTCTGTGAATGGCGTCTCGAACACAAAGCGCCGAATGTTGTGGCTCCTCTCAAAGTCCGTCTTCCTCTCTTCCAGCTCTTTTTCCTCTAGATATGGCGTCACGTGCGTCACTTGTATATATGCAAACTTTGCCTCCAGATCTTTAGGGTTGACCTGAGACAGATGAGATGTGATACTTTAGGGTGGGAGGAGACCAGTAAAACACTGATAAAACATGAATAAACAGAATTCTTGTCTGTACGTGCAAGGAGGTTAAGGTTTGATTGCAAACTCCACATATCAGGAAGTCTGTTGTCAAAACTGAAATAATCTGTGATGTAATTAACTTTGTGTGTGTGTGTGTGTGTATTTGTAAAACTGATTCTTGGATCAAGTAAATAGTCATGATACAGCCTTTCTATTATACTATATGCTCCAACAAGCATAGCAAGTGAGCTAGATTCATTTTAGTGCAAACAGACCCACACCAAGATTTCCCTGCATGCAAATGTGCTAAAGTTCTTAAAACGCTTGCATTGTTTGATAGTCTGCCAGTTTCATTAACACTGAAATTAAAATTGTACACTATTGTCTTGTATTGTCATGATGAGTTTGTGCTTTAATTGAGTGCAAAGTTTATGAAGTTGTTACCTTGTTTTTAGTTCTGTGTGTATTTCATGCATGTTTTTTGTTTAAGGAGTATTCATGTGATCAGCATTCATCACATTACATGGAGATTTTATCAACAAGCACTTTGCTCTCTATGACATATGCATTTGTCATAGAAATGTACATTAGATAAGGGGTTTTCAAGTATTTAAAGACTGTTTTCTGCAAAGTTTGAAAACACATGCATTACAGCACATAATATTGAACAATTAGTTTCAATTTTTAACCATTTTTAGGGGATGACAACTTGCATTCTTAAGGCATGCAAAAGTGTGGGCTTCATTTTTTAAACTGACACTACACCCAAAATAAAAAAAATTAAAAAATCATTCCCTCATGTGAGCCCACTGACTTCAGGTATATGAGATTTCTTAAAATAAAATAATACATAAAATAAAAAATAAAAAAGTCATACAGTTTTGCACAACATAAAGGTGAGTAAATGATGACAAATATTTTCTTTTTGTGTAAACCTTTACATTTTAAGTTCTATAAACTGAGCTTCTACCTATGCACAAAATACTCCTACTGTATAAGAGTGTGCATTTTCTCACCCTGCCAGAGTCCTGGATCATTTTGACATTTTCTTGGCCAAATTTGTCCGAGTAAAGCTTGAGGAGACGCTGGGAAATTTCTGATAGAGGGGTGAATTTTGGTTCTTTATAGATATATTCCTTTCCATCCTCATCTTCAAAGAAACCCTGAAACACACACAACATTCCAGTCACAATGTGTGCGTGACACACAGTATGCATACACTGCTCAATCTAATAATGCGCAGCCAACAAATTCTGGTTTCAATCCTATAATCAACAAACCTCAACATCACACATGTGGAAATGAAGAGTTATGACTAATGGACACACACATTGACACTGAATTGTCTTAAACCCCCCCCCAACATATTCAGGATTTCAAAGCAAACCTGATAACACATCATGGCAAAGCTCAGACTATCAATATCACGTGTCCTGCACTTCAGAGAATTCGTGTTATCTTTTAATAATCAGTGCTATCTTTTATTTTCTGTTGTCCAACAAGGACACTTTTGAGACATCAGCACTTATGCAGAACACAAAGGCTTCACTGAGTTTTTGTTGAAACAGCTCAAGCCATAAAATCTCATGGCTTCTGTGAGGTTAATGGGCACGGCGTATAGCGAAAGAGCTCTCTAAGTGTTGCCTAGCTCATTTTTATGGTCCAAACCCATTTAAAAATGGCTTCCACAGTAAACAAAGAGTCAGAGTGCTGTCTGGCTCAACCGAGTTGAAGAAATGACAGGATGTACAGATGACAGGATGTGTTATGATTTAAAGATCGATGAATGATGCTAGCAGCACACGGAAAAAAGGCTCTTTTTCGAATCCAAAGGCATTATGCAAGCAGACAAACAAGCGGTAGTAAAGTGAGACTACTATGGTCTAAGCAAAACTTGCCTGACAATGAGTAAAACAGCACACACAGTTCACAACAACACTTACCGCAGCCTTAGGAAAGAAAAGAGAGCAGAAAAGATCGATTAACCCGAGGCCTTACACATGTTTTAAACAAGACTTTGGCTATCATGCACGGTATACTGTCATGCACACAGGAATGCCTAGGTCTCCTTTCTATTTTTAAAGAGGTCAATTCATACATTTGTATTATTCAATTTAATTTGAATGTTAATTAACGTTAATGCTAATTTTAATTTTAAAAATATCTATAACACTTAACATTTATTTTTTGTGACTATTTTTCACCTTCTCTGTAACA
>JAUCMU010000104.1:5224488-5235505 GCA_032275025.1 Enteromius treurensis
ATCTATATAATTTGAATTAAAAAACAACAATTTGAATTAAAAATGTTTTTATGCCTGCTTTTTTTATGCTTGCTGGAGGTGTTTTTTGTGAAAAAGGGTTAAGACAAATAATGGAAGATGGGAATGCATTTGCCGAATAAATTTCTTAACATGCATTAAAAAAATGTATGTGACTTTGCGCTATGGCCTAACCTTTCTAACCAGCAAACCTGGTTGCACATCATCTGAAATGTTGTTATGGTCATTTTGAAATGCCTAAACAAGTCAGTCGCCAAAGTATTTCTGTATTACTGCCACACATAACTGCGTTTTCACACATCAGGTCTCCACGAAAGCAATAACTACATTCGTTGTGTTTTGTCTGCTCACTCTGAGACACAAGTCTTTTATTAAATACAAAAATCATATATTCAGTAACCTCTCACACTTTTCTTGGTGATATTTTATTTTGTATGTAATAATAAATAATAAAATACGTTTCTGATGTGCACAAAAAAGACTGTTGTGGGGCTAGTTTCTGATAGTTTTGACTAATAAGCACTCTTCAGCTCATGTATGATATAATTTTTCCTCACACATCCAAAATTTTTGCAGTTCAGTTTCAATACATAGTCCCAAAGGTCATTAAAAAGGTCATTGAGCTAAAAGTCAAAGTATGTTTTCATAATACGCCGATTTTTTTTTTTAATCTCAGTATGATGCTTCATGCAATGACCTCTTTCAAAATAAAATGCAGTTATATTGTTGCTATAATGCAGCTGACTCCTCAGTCAAAACTGTCTGTGTTTGCTGGAATAGTTGAAACCACTGCACCATTGCATTGTCCTACCTGGCCAAAAAATGCCACTCTAAAGAAGGTCCCAAGTAGTCTCTTCCCAGAATGCATCACTTCCATCACTTTAGTGTAAGCCCGATGTAATGTGTCATACAGGTGGGCCAGTTTCTACACAAAAGCACAAAAATACATTCATACTGTCCAGATCTGTGTTTTTGGCAAATGTACTGTAAATGTTGCAGTTCCAATGACACATAAACAGTGTGTGTGTGTGTGTGAGTGTATGTGTGCGTGCGCGTACCTCAAAATCTCTGCGCTGTTCATAGATTGGAATGATGAGTTTGTATACATCTGAAATAAGTTCATAACGTTCAGCCTTCCATAAACCATCAGCACAAGCTTCCAACAACTCCATCAGCACCTCCTGCAGATAAACATGTAGATATAATTACTGTTTTAACTACATTTTAGTAATTAACTCCAAATTAGCAATCATGCTACAGACAAAACTGCTGTTCTAAGTAGTGCTGATCTGTCAATAAGTGTAACGTAAGTGATAAAATTTAATTGTCTTGATTAAAGGGACAATAAGGTGCCTTTTTAGGGTCTCCAGCAAGATTCCTCAGTTATTCAAAATGAGGTCCAAAAGAACCAGACAAAGTCCAACAGCAGTGATGATCTTTCGTCACAAGTGTAAGCACTGAACAACATGTAAATCTTACACAAAGAGTTCATTAAACATGCAAACTGATTATTCACAGTGACGAGGGACTCTCAGGTCTAATCAGAGCTCATTATCTGGACTTCCTTTACTCACACACCCACTGGAAAGGGGCAATTGATACTGATTAGATAAGAAATCTGAGAACATTTTCTACCATGGATTATTACTGACTGTTATAAAAAAGAGTTTTGAATTGAGTCCAGTGCGGATGCAGAGTCAATATAAAAGAGTGGCAGGATTAAGGGGCTGTGAATCATGAATGTGGCTAAACATAAATGAGATCAGGAGCGAGCTGGTTTGAACCTCATTGAAGTGAACGTCCTGCATGCCCACATCCTCCATCATGGCTGCCTCCTCGTCAATGTTGGGTGTGATCACACGAAATGCAGAGCAGCCCTGCCGGAACATTCCTGCCAAAAAAGGAATAGTAAGAAGAACAGGTTCAATAAACTTTACAAAAATAGCAGGCATTTGGACACACACTAGGTAATGAAGGGAAACATCATATCACACCTCACCTTAACTGATCTCCCCCATAAATAATCTTGCTTAACACTGCATAATATGTGAATGTGTGTATTTTTCTGCATGCATGTGTTCATTTTCCTGACCCTGCATTATTAGAGCTGTTATCACAAAGAGATTACCTCCAGTAAAAGAAATTCACGAAGAACTACAGATTGCAAAATACAGTTGAACCTTGAACAAGACACGTTTATAAATCTGTCTCTCTTTGTGTGCATGTTTATGTAGTTTACGAGGACACAAATTTGTATAATGACAAGGGTATGACATAGGTATTTCAATATGAATGTGATTTATGAGGACATTTTCAGTGTCCCCTTAATTCAAAATGGTGTTTTTTTTTTAATCCAAAAAATTCCTGTTTAGTTTCCTGTAAAGGGTAGGTTTAGGTGTAGGGTCAGCGTAGGGGAATACCACATACAGTCTGTACAGTATAAAAGCCATTATGCCTATAATAGAGAGTCCCCATAAATCTCAAATACCAACATGTGTGTGTGTGCTTGCATTCTAGCAAGGAAATACATTTTAAATCAACTTTCACCTGCATACAAAAAAAAGAGTTAAAAAAAATCAAAACTTACAAAACATATTTGATTAACCAGACAAAAATAAGATTTATTACTTAAGCCCATTAATATATGATACACTGTATCGAATGCATTGTAACTTAAGTATTTAATGCTTGCTTTTACAAGCCACATTTTTTCAAAATGTGAAATTTTCTTCAATTAATCATGGATTATTGGAAGTATTGTACATAAATAAATCACAAACTGTGTGCTGTAATGCACATGAATATCCATTCCAGTGGGCAAATATTGCAATTTAAGTTAATTTTTGACTGCAATCTATGTTTAATGTGCCCCCTAGTGGACTCCTCACCTTTCCTCTTCAGGTACTCGGACACAAGTGCTGCCACATGCACGTAACACATCGCTGCCTATAGAAAAAAAGTAAGCCACTGATGTAAAGTTAATTAACCAACCATTGTTTTACTTAATGGCCAAACAAACTGTTAACTAAAATACTTAGTGAAGAACAGCAAACGTAAGGAGTTCAAAATATAAGCAGAAGGATGTGTTCAACCTAATTTGGCTAAATAAGTTTATTTGGCTTTTAAAGACCCTCTAATTGATTAATTAGTATAAACTGGCCAGCTTGCCTCAGACAGATCTCCATTCTTCACGTGAATTTTAGCCATACTATCCAGCCAGGTTTTGCGTAGCTCAGGGGTGCTGGTGTAGGATTTGGCCAGGCTGTACTGCAGGTCCACCAGCATCTCTGGGTCTTTTTCATGTTCCTTCATCTGCTCAGTGGCCATCAATACCGTCCGGATCCGCTTAGTCAGGTCCTTCACATCCGAGGGAAAAGCAGTGTGCTGAAAGAACAGGAAGAGAGAGTGCATAATAGGCAAACAGTCACGTCTGATGTGACATATACATTGATTTGAATTTAAAAAGTTGGTGATCTACTTGAGTTTAGTGTTCAGTGTTATTCTGACATAGTTAACATTTATGTAGATGCTTTTTTAAGGTTGTAATACGATACATGACATGACATAACTGAATTTGACATGATTTGCTGAAAGTAATAGCCAGTGTAGAGATTTTTGGCACTTGTATTTAACTGAATTCACACAAAAAAAATATTTATTATTGTAAGTATAAGTCATGTAGGGTATTCTAGAATATACTCAGATAGAAACATACATATATGTATATATATGTATTTTGTGTACTATATAAATGGAAATGTCTCATTTTACCTTTACAGATTTATCACTGTTGGCACAATTATTAATGATGGACAGTGACTGCTGGAACCGTGTCCCTCCAATCCCAATGACATCAGCGATCAGCTGACTCACTGCAATCACCACCTGAGAAAAAAAATAAAATAATAAATTGTCTGGTATTTCAGCCAGATTGTGTTTTTTAAGTCAGAAATGGCTAGTATTGATAAGGGTGGGTCTAGAAATGGTGGGTCGCAACCAGCGGCCCTGGGACCCACAAGGGGGGCTCATCAAATCTCCAAGGGGGTAGAAAGCTGACTTAAAATGATTTAAAAAATGATTTGATTGACACTTCTGGTGTTTGTTTGACCCCCCGTTACCCTCTTATCCCTTTCTTGCCTGCAGGTGTGTGCGGACAAAGGACTTCCTGCCATTGTACTCAAAGTTGCTCTTCATGAGGAAATAGAGCAGGTGGGCGGCATCACTGCGTATGGAGCTCAGTTTGGAATTACAGCACTTCAGGATCTCATAGCACAAACAGGCACACATATCCGCCCGTCCGTCAAAAAATGTACAGGGAAACTGAGGAAGACAGGAAAAGACATGAGACTTAAGAACGAAATAATGAACAACACTAGTATGTGTTCACACTTACGCATACAATTACCCAATTATGTGATTTAAATACTAAAATCAAAGGCAGGAAGAGTAAAGTGGCTGATGTTTCGATGATTCGATTTTTTTCCATACTATGGAAGTCAATGGCTTCCAGCAACTCAACATTCTTTAAAATATCTTCTGTGTTAACAGATTTCAAAAATACTTGAGGGTAAGCAATCTATTACAGAACTAAAGAAAATATAGAATTTTAAAAACTTGAATAACTTGTTTGATCCATATATAAACCATTTTAACTGTAAACTCTCATATCCCATGAATCAACAGTGCGGGTGGCTCTTTGATTACCTTGTAAATGAAGGTACGTAGGGAGGTGAAGACCTGCTTCAGTGCCGTCTCTGACTGGGGGATCTGAAGGAAACAGAGGTGCACCTGGAACACCTTCTTCATCAGTGGGTTGTGACCCAAATCTGCACACAGCTGTGTCTGTGGATACATGGTTTAATACGAAAGTGCTTCAATGAAGAACTGGACTTTGACTTGTACTACTAAACATGGATTTCCACTTGTTGCCTGTACCTTAAAGCCCATAATGAAGACACTGAGTGTGTCCAGCACAGTCAAGCACACCTCCGTTGAGACGTTAGCCTCCAGGAGACACGCGTCAGCATCACCGTGGCAATACGCTGGAGCAGAAATAGGAAAAGAAAGATCATATCATTTAATAACTAAACTGAACAGAGGTGAGATAAAGTGCTTTAGCCACTCAGTATTGCTTTGCTGTCTCTGGTTGGACAATATCAGTGATCCTAAAACCTGGTCCTGGAAGACTCTTAGAGTGTCTCAGAACCAGGATTGAAAAAAACACTGGGTTACAAAACTTCTGCACTGAAGACAGAGCAAAGGATGGCTTGTAGTATATGCACAGCACTATGCTTTTTGGTCCCCCTGAAACTCAAGGAGCTCTTACCGGTAAGTCTACAAAAATCCCAAGAAGACTGAAACATACACACACGCAGTGTAACTTTCAAAGCACATTAAAATTGTTCTTAATGTCATCTTAGAGAGGTTTTGAAGGATGAGGAGTAATTAAGGAATGAATGTGTGTTCATGTGTGTCTTACTGTGGTTGAAAGTGTGTGCGTTCTCCAGGCTGCCCAGCTGGTGTAAACGTGTGTGCATGACGCCCCCTCTGTTACGAGACACAGGAAGAGTCAACGACTTCCTGTCCGGAGCCATAAAACCCACCCCATCCTGGCTTCTGAGGAAAAACAAAATCTTTATTAGAGATCTGGTTAGCTGTCACTTAAATACACACATTATAAAAATGCTAATATGTAGGGGTCATGTCATAGATTTCATAGAGATCTGCATATACAGTATTATCATGTTCATTCTCTCTTGCCATATTTTCCACAAAGTTGGGGGTTTATTACAATTTCAAACTGTTTTGTATGTTAATACGTTTAAAATGTAACTTATTTAAATAATAGTAGATCTACATTTTTTAACAGCCATTACTCTAGTCTTCAGTGTCACGTAATATTGTTGTGCAGCTTAATATTTTTGAATGGCAGTGTACCCTTAAGACTTATGTAAACAGCTTATTTGAAAACGAAATGAGTAACAGAAGCTTATGTTCAGCAGTTTTGCTGACAAGTCAATATATTTTGCATTATCTATTCTTCAATAAAAGCCTATTTGCAAAGCTTGCATTATTTCATGACTAGTTCACAAAATGTGCAATGCACAAACTATCAAGGTCGGATTGTAATGACTAAGGATTGTATTTATAGATTACTTTCAACGGATGCTTGTATTGAATATTTAGAATTTTTGGAATTCTTCTTTATTTCAAAATATCAATGAAAGCTTGGTTTCTCATGATATGACCCATTTAACACACCTGCATTAACTGCTGTTGACTTCTACTCTATTTATGACATTGTATAGTCTTATATCATATTATTTAAATATGATATGCCACAAAGTTGCACCTGTATTACAGCTCATAAACCAACACGATGCTGTAGATGGTTTATAAAAGATGTTAATACTGTGCATTAGATGTTGGCATCCATTAATCATTTGACTGGTTATCCACTGGACAAAGAGCAGGACATGTGATGATGCGCACACTGGTGTGAGAATATAATTGTACTTGATGTGTTGGATGATGGACACATGCAGGTAATAAATATCTAAACGGACACCACAAAACCTTTTGCTCGTAAGACTATTGAGAAAGCATGAATGTGGAAATGTCTCAGCACACGTAAACACAGAGCAGTGAGTTAGTTGAATGAGTCAGCATGCTGTTATTGTGAAGGCCACTCAAAAGCACACAGCAGATCTTACCCTGTTCAGGAGTGCCAGGATGCTACAGTATCACTGACTAACTGAACCCTCGCCAGCATTTCAGCCAATAAAACATATACAGACATAAAGGAGCAGCGTCATTCAAAATAGTGTAGGACTTGATGCTATGTATGCATGTGTGTGTGTGTATGTGAGTGCAGGTTAAAGGCTAGAGAGAGACAGGTAGATATGAGATAGCAGTGGTGGTCTTGAGCCTGTTTTTGTGTATCTAGTTTTATAGATGACAAC
Source organism: Enteromius treurensis (assembly GCA_032275025.1). NCBI lineage: Eukaryota > Metazoa > Chordata > Actinopteri > Cypriniformes > Cyprinidae > Enteromius > Enteromius treurensis. The sequence goes on from JAUCMU010000104.1 coordinate 5,231,469, forward strand.
AAATTCATCCTTAATGTATTATTAAATTTAAAGTGCCTTATTGGCATGTTTATGTTTACATGTAATATTACAAAACAAGTAATCGCAAGAAAATAATATACAATAAAATAATAATAAAAATATGTAATAAAACAATAAATAACATTAAAACAGTATTAAAAACCTTATTTAGTAAGTGAATAAACACATGTATAATGCATAAATAAAATACACTGAATAAATTATGTATTGAATGTTATCCAATATTATATATATATATATATATATATGTATATATTTATTAAATACATTATGCATAAGAATACTACAATTTTATTATATATATATATATATATATATAAATAATTCATACTATAGTAGTATTATGTAGTACTATATTTTAAATCAATAAATGTTCTAAATTGATGCATTCGATTAATTAGGATGCTTTTTTAGTATTTTTATTAGGATATCTTGTTGTCCAAAAAATCTTAATGACCTTGCTGCTCCCTGTTTTCCCCCAAAATTACAATAAAAAGTCTTAATCAGGATACTTATCTTTTTGAATGTTTTGCCATAAATACTGTTTTTGAAATAAATATGAGTAATTTATGTTACTGCTAAAATATGCATGATTTTCAAAATTCAAAGTTTTCAAAATTCAAAGACTTCTAAGAATTATTAGATTAGTAAGAGCAAAAAATGTTTTACCTGACAATGAATCTCTTCCCCATATACCTGAACTGATGCAGACACACTCTGTGGATGAGAGAGAGAGAGAGAGATGAACTGAGTGCTCAGTATTAGGTTACAGGACCTCAGTACTCTGCTCTGATGTGATTAGTACCAGTCTAGATGACTTACTCTACTAAAGTGAAAAAGTCCATCAGCTCAGAAGTTGTGGCTTTGTTCCAGTATGTAAATAAGGCATCTGAAAAAATAATCAAAAGTGAGGACAATCATGAACACTCATGTAAGCTGCTTTGATCATGAAAATTAAAGCCATTTATGCTTGTTCTTACCTTCAGACATGCTCTTTAAGACATGAAGGAAACACATGAGCAGGTTTTTGATTTCTTCTCTGTCCAGTTTATCACAGCGCAGCATAGAGCTACCCAGAGCAGATGCTGATTGGGTCTGTTGTACACACACACACACACACACACACATAAAGTGTATACAAAGAAAGAAAATCTAAATATCACATCACAGCACACTGCAGGCCACTGGAACCTTCACTGCGCACCCCTAAATGACTTTAAGTGAGCAAAAAAAAAAAAAAAAAAAAAAAAACATGAACAGAGCTGGAAAAATACAATATGAGAAAGACATGCAACACCCTCGTGATGTATTAAAGATTAAAGAGATGGAAGCACACACACTCCCCAGATGGGGACACTCTAGGGTTGCTGTACTTGTATGGTGTCAGTAATTCTGTTAGTGTTGTTTTCATAGATGATGGGGCTTGAAAGCAGTGAGAAATCCATTGTGACACGTTTGGCTGCCCGGCTGAGAGGGGCGGAGTCCTCAGGCTCAAGTGGGAGGGGGAACACAGTGAGGGTGTGTCTACGTGTAAACCTCTCTTTCGGCTAAGAGGTCAGAGGTCAAGGGCGAGAGGGGAGAATAAGAGTCAGGAATTATTAAGGGAAGCTAATTAGCAATTGCCTCTAAATACAGCTGAGGCTCAGTTAAAGCAATGATGTTGCCATTAGTGTTAGTATCAATCATGATATGTCAATATATTTTAAATGTATTTCCCTCAAAAAATTAAAGATTACATTTGCCAGTGTGTATATACTCTTTCCTTATGACAACATTTTAATGGGTTAACCTGAAAAAAAAATCTTACATACAATTTTGCTTTTATTTAAATGCTTATTAAGTAAATTTCTTTCTAAAATATATAAAATAAATGCTTTCATATATTTTAATTCAAAAGCATGTTTCTCTTACATCAAGCACAATATTTCATTAGGAAGGGGGGAATACTACTGTGATACTACAATCATTTATACCTATATTCAAGACAGCAGCAGTTACTTAAGAAAAGTAATTATGGGTATTTTTTGCAGTTATTAGTCAGTGATAATTTACTATTGAAAACACCCAATCTCTATGGAGGTTTTGGCTCTGCTTGTTTAAGCCTGAGGGACAATAAAATGCAATTTCTTTTTAATAAAGATGTTAAAAACCCTGAAATTTTCAGGCAATGCTGCCTAGAAATGACCCAGGGAGTGAGAATTGCAGTATAACAGATGTTATGACCTCACATGTTCATGTAATGTATTTGACACATGTTGAAAAGTGAATATGTCACAGCTCCAGTTAAAGGCCCCTTGAGCACATTTGGAGGAGGAAGGAACTCCCCCTGAACATTTAATGCATCCATTTAACATTGTTTTTAAAAGATAAAGTAAAATCCATTTTAATTTTGTAAAGTGCTTATTGTGTAAGCAGCAGATTCTATTTAAAAACGCAGATAAGAGATTTCTCTAGGCCTGATTGACATCATAACTGTTATTCAATTTTACCTTATCGAGGGAGCTGGTCTTCTCGTTGGCCTTCTCAGGGATGCTGTTTCCTGAGTCTGTGCTGACCAAAGAACCTCGAGAGTCAGCGTGACGCACAGATCCAATGTTAGGCGTAGAGGTGTGAGGAGAGGCTACGCACAAAATAAACTTCATTCATATAATGCTATCATTCGAAGAAACATCTCATTAAAGCAAGAAAGTGAAAGGCCTTACTCACCAGTTCCTGAGATGACCCCAAATACATCTTTATGAAGGCTGTTGTCAAGGTTGCCAACAGGTTTTTGAGGCGTTGCTGTAGAGATGCTGGCAAGATGTTCATCCCGCCCATTCTGAGGAGATGGCATATGCAATGTAAGGGTTGTACAAAGTGTAAACAATAGACTGATATGAAACTAAGAAAGATGATGCACCTGGTTGGTGTTAAAATTAGACATGTCTCTCACATTCAATCTGTGAACGTTCTCCTGCAGCAACCCAAACAAGGGTAGATACAGCGTCGCCAACCTTGCCTGCTGACTCTGTATACACATACACAGATACACAGCTTACATGTTTACTGGTTAAAATCATTTTCTGTTTAAGGCAAGTCAGTTCACCCCGTGGCAATCGTGCAATCTTTTTAAATAGGCAATTGGCTTACAAGTATAGCTCCTATGTACTTGAACTGGGAACTTAAATGTACAAAATAATATCATGTTCAATACACTACCTCTCAAAAGTTTGGGTTCATTACTTTTTTTTCTAAGAACTTAATACTTTTTAGGTTTTTTGTTATTTGTTAAAGGGGTCATCCGGTGCCACATGCACTTTTACAAGCTGTTTGAACTGAAATGTGTGTTGGGAGTGTATGTACACAACCCCACTACAATGATAAGGGCTGTCATCAGACCAAGACGCAGAGACAAGCACGACTCCTAAGAGATTAAGGTGTTTTGTTGTTGAATGTATTAAAAAACATATAAGTAGTCATTTACCCCCGACATCTGAGTGACTGAAGAGGCAGAGGATTTATGTAACGTTTGGTTCTGAAGGGAAACGCGGCCTTGATCAATCGAAATGCGTTTATGTTCGTGTGAATCATTCATGATCCTGCCTCACCTACAGAAGCTGTGAGTATAATGTCTTTTAATGAATCTTTGCAAATCATCTTTCCTAATAATGTGCTAATTAGCAAGGTTCACTATGAATACGGCTAAAAAAAGATCCTCTGAGAGCGACTAGGAAAAGAGGTGCGGGGTCAGCGGAGCTCGTGAAGATTTAAAGGGGTAGTACACAGACCAGAGTGATTTCTAAAGAGCTGTCTTTGACAGGGTAAAATGAGTGTTTTTTACACTATCTTTGAGAACACTATCTTTCCCAAAAGAATCATATTATCTTGTGGCTTTGTATGACTCCTTTAAGACACTGTAATGTGCAGTCAGTTACAAAATTAAAGGAGAAGTTCACATTTAAAAAACTTTTGCTGATAATTTACTCACCCCCATGTCATCCAAGATGTCCATGTCTTTCTTTCTTCAGTCGAAAAGA
>JAUCMU010000104.1:5240291-5259233 GCA_032275025.1 Enteromius treurensis
GAGTTACCTTTTAAACATAAATGTCTTAATTTGATGTTGCTTTAATACTTTGAAAGCTTAAATGTATTCAGGCTAATGTAGTTCTGAAGATGAAAGTTGTCGGTTAGTAACTACATGTGGTGCCGACAGGATAACTGGATTTTATTTCCCTTATAATGTGTAAACATTATTCGAAACTATTTATATAATATAGAGTATATATGTAATATTAATTTGATTAGTTTATATTCACAATAAAAACAGCTGTGTTTTGTAAATGAAGGAAACAAATTGGAGGCCGCTTTCTCAGCGCAGAAACTAATTCTGCTTAGGATAGGCTGCTATTTGGTGCGTTTTTTTTCTTTCGTTTTGTTAATTAATTATTTAATTAGAAAAATATATTTGGCATATTGGCCTATTTCTTTTATATATAGCTTTGTTAAGTTTTTCTCTGTTCGCACAAGATGTGATGTGAATCCTTCTGCTGCTTTTTACTTGTATAAAATGAATATCTGGAAACAAATGTATTTTTAATGGATAACAGCTACATATAGATTTAAATGTAATTTAATTGTAGTTTCACATTAACCTGTCGGTTAATCGCTTAACGACCGTCGGTTGGGAGAAACAAAATAACTGAAGTTAATAATAATAAAAATAGTTAATCAGAAAACATAGTTTGACTTAGGACCTCTTTAATTTATACTGTATGGACATTATTCAAAATATCTAATTCACTGACATTTTTGGATGACGGGAGGGCAATTAATGATGGAATTATCACTGTTGGGTAAAACTCTTCTTTTAACTGGTTTGCTAGTATAATCATGGTTGGCAAGGTTAACAACAAACCAGCACTGTCAAGTCGTCAGGTAGTTAAAACAATTCTTCGATATATTGCTTTCAAAATGTTTTAAACAAAAAGAAACACATGTCCTTGATTGCTTCACTGGTTATGCACCTTCTTCCGAGATAAATATGCCGTAGTTATCTTTGTATCTTGCGGAATGCGCCGAATATTTTATGATTTGCATTGTGTTTAAAGCAGTTGGCACACATTTAAACAAACTTACCTGGCAACATCATTGTCTATCAATCAGCAAAAAATTACAATGTTTATTTTAGCATTATATTGAGTTGCAAAGGTTACTATGATGCACAATAAAAAATAAGAAAGAAAAAAAAAAAAGTCAACAAAACTTTGAGCTTGATTAAATCCCAGACAATTTTTTTTTGTCTGGTGACAGAAACTAGCATCGTGGCAACACAAACACAGGTGTAACATTAGAGGATACGGATGAACGGCTTGCCTGATGTCACTTGAATACGTTTTAAGTGTTTTTTTTCCCCCATGGCACAATTCGAGCACAAACGAACGGCACCAGTTTTGTGCGATTTGGACATTATGGGGTGGAGAGTGACGTCACTGGCTAGTTTTGTTTTTGTTATTTCTAAGAAGTGGAGATATATATGGCGTTCATTTCAACGGCACAAACCGGCACAAATCGAGCACAAACGAATGACACCTTTTGGCTAAATTTAGACAATATGGGGTGGAAAATTACGTAACAGGCCCAAACAAGTATTTTTCTCCACTATATTTAAGAAGAGCTCGGAGATACCAGGTTGGTTTAGCTGCACAAACGGGCACAAATCGAGCACAAACAAACGGCACCGGTTTGGAAAGATTTGGATGGTATGGGGTGGAGAGTGACGTCACGACCCCAAATTATCCCACCTCATGCCAATAAGACACAGACTTTATTAGCTGCACCTGTGCCCACAGCTTGCCCTTTTTGTTGTATGGGGCTAAGCTGTGGAGAGGACTGAGTTTACTGCTTGCGTTGTTTTCCCTGCTTGTGCATAATGGACCATGTAAGTGATTCATTTTGTGACTTGAGTTTGGCCTAAATGTTTATTTTCATGTTTTCTTTAGTTCCTGTTTAGGCATGTTTTACATGGTGTGCAATTAACATGTTGTGGTTGACTTTTACCTTTTATGTAGTACTTTTATTTAGCATTGTTCATTGATAAATGAAAACTCTGGATTTTTCCCTTTGTAGAAACCACAAGCACACACGCATATCTTTATGCATAAAACCTCCTTGGATGTACACTTCCAAAACCCGGTCTGATTAGACTTGACCTGTTCTTACAGACAGCCCCACTGGCTTCAACCTAGCTACCAAACCAGCCTGTAACCTTATTTTCACATATGTGTATATGTATATATATATATATATATATATATATTTATATAATGTTTAATAATTGTATTTTTATACTTTTATTAATAATCACTTTATAACTTTTTTAATTATTATGCTATTTACAAACCAGTTATTTAGGAGTTGTTTGTGTTTAATAAGATCATTTAGAAAGTCTAAGTAAATGATAAATAAATTATTTACATTTACATGAATAACTCTTATTCTTTAGACACGATAATATTTGCTCAGTGTGTTAATAAATGCTTTATTAACACATGTTTCAGCTGTAATTCATGATTATGTCAGGTAATTATAAAGCATTTAGTAGTTTGTTTTTGTGAGCTCATATAAAGTGAGGATTATTTATACCTATAAAGCATTTATAAATCAGCTATATTAATGTGTCATTCATTCATCCGTTCATTCATTCATTCCAAACAGAAAAGTTAAACACAACACAGAGGGATACAGAACACAGAAATGTTTTTCAACATTTAATCAACTACCATAAGCATGCTGTCTAACGCTACATCAGATAAAGATGCCAGAATAACAGCCAGACACCTTTTGAGGGGCAAGAAGAAGACCTTTGGCATCAAGTCTGGAAAGAAGAGTTCCTTTAATCGGTCAAATTTCAGTTTATGCTCTTCACCCACCAACAGACTGATTCCTAAGGTTTTGTCCTGTGACTGCCATAACAATTTCTAAGGACCTCTGAATACAGCAGCAGTAGGTAAAACCAAACTGTTTCTTTGATTCCAACCTGTGTGGTAGGAGGCAATAAGAGGAAGGAAGCAATAACAGATACCAAGTCCTGAGTCTCTAGATTTGAGGCAGCAACAGATCACCACATTCTGAGCCTTTAGCCTGCAAGGAAATAGATAATCTATGTTTAGCCTGTATTTCGAGTTTTCGTCCAGCCAGCCAGCAGCAAATGCATCACTTCTTCATTCTAGAGAGACAATGTGGACAGGCCAAGTTTTGAGTCTATAGCCCAGAGAAGCAGAAGACATACAGACATCTGCAACAAGGTTAAGCTTTGGAGATCCACCAGCAGGGTATGCCTGTATATATGTAGGGTATGTAAGTCTGTAGCAGGATCCTATTGCCTTTCACAAACTATCAGTAGATCCAGGACAGGAACAGGTGCACAACAGGTGTACAAAGATCAAAGAGCAGCCCACAAAACACTGCATAGACTCTGTGTGCTGTATGCTAACTGAATCAATTCTATCTATAGTTTAAAAGCCTGAGGTAGCAGCATAAGGCAATCCACACATAGCTACAGAGGTACATGGATCATGAACACTCAGAACACTGGAAAGGAGGAGGCTTAGTGTGGCATTCTGCCCCTCAAACTCATTGACTGGTGCATGATGAAATTCATGATGAAATAACATGATCATATCAATCACATATTTCTGCTAAGGATACCATATTTTGCAGTCTGGTGTAATATGAGTTATTATTTTAAATTGTTTCAAGTCAGAAGGTTTTTGTTGTTTTTTAGGAGCTGTATCACACCAAATTGTACAACCTTAACTTTTTATTATTATTACTATTATAGAAATCGCAGAGCAGGGACATATAGACCATGCCAAAAGGGCACTTTCGCATCAGCAATTAAAGGGGCAGGGGCTCGTTTTTTTTACTTTATGACTCATAAACACATTTACCGCCACTAGCTGGCGGCTTTACTTTCTAATTTAGAGTATTAATTTATTAAAAAAGGGAAATGTTTACTTACTTTTTATTGTGCAAAAAAGCAATTACTTCCATTGCATGAATAAAAAAAATGTTTGTCAAATTCTCTTGTTTCATAGTTTATGTTAAGCCGTGGTAGCCTAAACGTTTATGTGAAATAACTTTTGTTGTCTTTCTGGAATGCCAAGCCAGCAGAGGAAGCCCTCTCCCGAGTACTAGCTCGACTCCACTCCCTCTGCACTCACTTCCTGTTTGGCCTATATTTAACTGGAAGCCAAACGCCTAGACTTCGCGAAGTATTGCCAGTTTCACTGCCTTACCATGCGTTTTCCCTAATTGATATTCTGCCTGACTCTGTTACGACTCTGCCTGCCTTGACCACGATTCCACGGATTGCCCACTCAACTTGGTATGTTTATCGGACTGATGTTTATGTCTCTGTTTGGACCCAATGCCTTCCTCACTGTTTATGCCTCTTGGATTGCCCTTACGTTTGACGCCAGATCGGGCTGCCTCATTTTAACTGACCAATTGCCTGAACTTGATAACCTGTCTCTGCCTTTCGTTTTTAATAAACTTCTGCAAATGGATTCACATTCTGTGTCAGCGTCCTCGTTACAGAATACCTCGCCTCAAATGGATCCAGCGGAAGTGGCGAATCTGCAGGCCAAGTTCAAGTACCAAAACGACATGCTCAAAACTTACCAGGAACAACTAAGCTACAATTGACATCTGAGTGATTACAATCACCAACACCTCAGCTGGTAAAGTTTGCACTTCCTGATATGTTTGAAGGCTCTCCGGAGCATTGTAAAAGTTTCATCAGAGGCAAAGATCTACACAAAACTAGACTTAAGAAGTGCCTACAACCTCATTCGTATTTAGGAGGGCGATGAGTGGAAGACTGCATTTCTCACCACCAGGGGGCACTATGAATATCATGTTACGCCGTATGGACTTGCTAACGCACCAGCCGTCTTTCAATTATTCATAAACGAGATCTTCATGGATATTCTACACAAGTACCTCATTGCATACATAGAAGATATCTTGATTTATTCCAACTCAGAACAGGAACACATCCAGCATGTCCAGACTGTATTATTTCGTCTGCTAGAGAACCAACTTTACGTCAAGGCAGAGAAATGTGAGTTCCATATACATACAACTTCATTCCTTGGTTACCACATCAGTCATCATGGAGTGAGGATGGATGAGACTAAAGTCCAGGCACCGACTGAATGGCCAAGACCCACGACAATTAAGGAACTGCAGAGATTTCTTGGATTCGCTAATTTCTACAGGCGCTTCATCAGAGACTACAGCACTGTAGTGCTGACCAAGCATTCAACACATTAACGGAAAGATTCACTTCAGCCCCTATACTCAAACATCCCGATCCTAACCTGCCATTCATCGTAGAGGTGGACGTTTTAGTCTGTGGGATTGGAGCTGTACTGTCTCAGAGTTATGGTCAACCAGGTAAAATGTACCCAAGTGCATTCTTCACAAGGAAAATTGTCACCTGCTGAGAGGAATTATGATATCAGAAACAAGGAACTCTTGTCCATGAAGGCAGAAATGGAGGAGTGGAGGCACTGGCTAGAGGGAGCAGCACATCCTTCCCAAGTTATCACAGATCATAAGAACCTTGAGTACATCAAAGGTGCCAAACGTTTAAACCCACGACAAGCCCGGTGGGCACTCTTCTTCACCAGATTCCAATTTACAGTCACATATAGACCAGGCAGCAAGAACGGCAAGGCAGATGCCCTTTCTTGAAGGCATGAGTCACCCATAGCAACAGAGACCCCTGACCTCGTTCTGCCACCTACTGTTGTGATAGCTCCAATATCTTGGGATATCATGGAGGAAATTCAGCGCGAACAACAGAAGGATCCATCACCTCCTCAATGTCCTCCCAACAAAGAGTACATACCAGGTTCTCTCCGGCCACGCATCATGCAATGGGTTCATGCATCCCTCAGCTCAGGCCATCCAGGTATTTCCTGCACTCTTCATCTAGTACGAAACTCTTTCTGGTGGCCATCTATGTCAAAGGATGTAGAAAGTTTCGTCAAGTCATGTCAAGTCTGTGCCCAGTCTAAAACTCCTAAGGATTTACCATCGGGACTCTTAAAACCACTACCCATCCCTCAAAGACCCTGGTCCAGTTTATTCATAGACTTTACCACTGATCTACCTCCATCCAACGGATTTACCACCATCCTAGTCATTATAGACCGTTTCTCCAAGTCTTGTCGCCTGGTACCCCTCAACGGATTTCCCACTGCCATGAACACTGCTCTTTCTTAATTTGAACATGTCTTCAGAACATATGGACATAGTCAGTGACCGAGGCACACAATTCACTTCCCAGGTATGGAAAGCTTTCTGCAAACAGCTTGACATTAATGTTAACTTGACTTCTGGTTACCACCCTCAAGTCAACAGCCAGGTTGAACGCCTGAACCAGGAGATTGGAAGGTAACTACGATCCTACTGCAGTAGAGAACAGCACCGTTGGACAGAATTCCTGCCATTGGCTGAATACGCCCAAAACTCACTCACTCATGCTTTAACAGGACTAACTCCTTTTCAATGCGTTCTGGGTTATCAGCCGCCCATGTTCCCGTGGTCTGGAGAACCTTCTACCGTTCCTGAAGTTGATGACTGGATTCGTCGTAGTGAGAGGGTGTGGGACAGTGCTCATGCCCGGGTCCAACGAGCCATCAGGAACCAGGAAATCTACGCCAACCGTAGACGTCGACCACACTCTCCCTACCAACCTGGACAACGGGTCTGGCTCTCAACAAGGGAGCTGACCCTGGCCATGAAGCCCCAGAACCACCATCTCCTCTGGATATCGGCGGGACTCCCGCATATCAGGTGAAGGAGCTACTGGACTCGCGGAGACGAGGGGGTCAGCTCCAATACTTGGTGGACTGGGAGGGATACGGCCCCGAGGAGAGGTCCTGGGTAGCTGCCTGGGACATCTTGGATCCATCCTTAACGGAGGAGTTTCATCAAACCAGACCCGACCGTCTAGCACCACGACCACTGGGACGTCCACGAAGATCTCCAGGAGTCGCTCCTAGAGGAGGGGGTTCTCTAATGCCAAGCCAGCAGAGGGAGCCCTCACCCGAGTACTAGCTCGACTCCACTCCCTCTGCACTCACTTCCTGTTTGGCCTATATTTAAATGGAAGCCAAACGCCTAGACTTCGCGAAGTATTGCCAGTTTCAATGCCTTAACAAATGTTTACCCTGATTGTTATTCTGCCTGACTCTGTTACAACTCCCCCTGCCTTGACCACGATTCCACGGATTGCCCACTCAACTTGGTATGTTTATCGGACTGATGTTTATGTCTCTGTTTGGACCCATTGCCTGCCTTACTGTTTATGACTCTTGAATTGCCCTTGTGTTTGACGCCAGATTGGACTGCCTCATTGTTACTGACCAATTGCCTGAACTTGATAACCTGTCTCTGCCTTTCGTTTTTATTAAACTTCTGCAAATTGATTCACATTCTGTGTCAGCATCCTCGTTACACTTTCTAAAGCAACTATTTGTAATGTCTACTTCATAGAATTCATAGAATGAACGTACGAACAGAAAGTGTGAAATATATTAATCGCAAATTATCATGAACTTGCACACAAATTAATGGTTTCAGCTCTCTGCCTTGTAAACAACTTCTAATTAACATCATTAACATATAAAATATCACCAATCATCATAATTTAGAACAGCAAGCTGCAAGAACATGCCATTCTAGAGATTTTAGAAAAAAGCATTTTGAACCACATTTTTTATTTAATAAACTTACCCTACACCCTACACATATAAAGGGCAGTCATCAACACTTTTTTCATAGCCCATTTTGGTAAAACTTTATATGGAGCCTGTATTAATAATACATTATAAGTGTATTCTTAAGGCATTATAATGAATGCATTAAAAAAAAATTACAATGTTATATAATAAGGAATAATCATAAAAACATTTAAAGTGCATTATAATATTTACGTATTTGTGATTAGAACTTTTTTTTATTAGGATTATTGATAACACAAAATAAACATTTTAAATATACTTCACTTATAATGGACTATATGATATATTGACATTGTTTAAAGGTGCAGTGTGTAATTTTTAGCGGCATATAGCGGTTTGGATTCGAATTTCAACAAGCGGCTAAGTCCCCCACTCACCCGGCCCTTTCGTAACGCATACAGAAGCTACAGAATCTGACACGGGACGAAAATGTCGCTGTCTGTTACACCTGACAATAACCAATCAAGCAATGAGGTTTCTGTACAAAGGTAAGTCAAATAATTATATTTACTTAATTATTCAGTAGACCAATATGTTATTGCGAATATTTGTCACGTGTTGCACTGGAGTTGCCCTCGGAAGCCTCCAGAGGGCACTCCAGCCTGGACTATGTTTACTGTTTATTCCTCCGCTCTGTGTTCAGGACTCTTATTATGAACTTGTGTCTCCTCCCACCTTGTCTGTCGCCATGGCCACCCATTAGTTTCTCTGCCCCTTGTCTCGTTAGGACTTGTATTTATAGAATGATTTGTGTGTTGCTCACCGCTGTTCATTGCGTTGATGTACCCTGCGTCTTCCCCTTTGTAAGCCCTCCGTGTTTCCGTGTTTTCCTGTGTTCCCCTGTTTTGGATTGCTTTGATTGCTAATGTTGGACTAACTTACAGGTCCAGTAGCAGACACACTACTAATACTCTAATGAACGCTAGCTGACATGTAGTTGCAGAGTTACTTATCAACACCTGTCTAAAGGGTACCATTAAAATAATCAAACTGATAAAAAAAAAATGTATTGTTATTATTATTACTCATAAGTGTTATTTATTCGATTTAAGTAAAGTAACATAGGTAAAATGGCAAGATATGTGTTACAACGGGGTCTGAGACGAGCAGATGTGCAAGGCTTTATTGTAAGGCATGGTCAAACAGGGAGGGTCAAACAGTGGTGAACAGGTATGGCAGGGGCAAAATGCAAGAATAGTCGAGAGACATAGCGAAGATCGGTTGATCAGCGAACAATATCTAAAGGGAGCAAGACAGGGCAAAAATCCAGAAACAAAGCAGAGGTTGGTAAACAGAGAATAATAAACAAGAACACAGGACAAGACTAGAAAACAGGGAAACACTTTGTAAGAAGGCTAAACTCAATATTTGGCGAGTTGGCTACAAACACACAGAGCTTATAAAGGCAGGACAATGAGTTAACAAGGGTGAGGAGTTAACGAATTGCCAAATTAACTAACAAGGACCCACGGGACAAGGGAAGCACAGAAACAATGGGGAACAAACACTTCATAATAAAAGTCCTTACACCAAGACAGAGAAACACAGACAGGGGTAGCACATACATAACACTCTGGGGTGGAGTTCCCTCTAGTGGATTTCCTGGGCACTCCAGCTGGCCATTGTGACAATAGGAGACTTATAATGGATTATTATATTATAATTCAACCATGAGAAATATAACCCATTGTAACTTAAGTGGATGAAATGTGTTCATTGTGTCATAAATGATCATACTCTTAAAAGCTATAACAAGAAATAAGTAAATATTGTGACGAGGCAGCTGGCCTCGCACGCCTATCATCGCCTCCCCCGTCCTTCAGCGCCGCCCTTCTACAGGTCTCTGACGGGAGTGGGCGGATGAGAGGAGGGGCGTAGAACTGTGTACGTCTGGCGGCGCGTGATGAGGCGCACCGGAGTCTAATGGTGCCTCATCACCGCCGCCGTTAAAAGGACTATGCGCACCCCTCCTCGGGAGACCGGTCTCTTCCCCGTGCATGCACACTGGTGTCCTCGTGGGTCCGGGAAGGAGCCGGCAGAGCCACGCCGGGCTGACGCTGGAGGAGCGAGCCGTCCAGAGAGCGAGCCATCAGGAGAGCACCCCAGTTGTACGCCGCGAGAGGGGCGAGACGCGAGCAGCCGGAGCTACCTGTAATCCGCCCCTTCCCGGAGCCCTTTGCCTTTCTGCACTGCCTGACCTTCACCGCACACCAGCAGCACGATGAGGACACCAGTTCCCCTTTTATTTTGGACACTTTATTTTCCCCGGACACTTTATTTTATATTATTTTGTTAATAAAAATAGCCTCTCCGAGGCATGACGTCACTCTCACTGTGTCTGTGTTGGCTCACTCGCGACACTGCACATAGTAGGTTTACCTTGCTTACACCCTCCTGACAGCTGAGGTAACCGTTTGGTAGGTTGGATGCCACAGAGATGTGCTGCTCACTCATTACAACACGACCATCTTTAAGCAGAGGAAGCCAGGCAGAGCCCACTGACAGAGAAAAAAACAGACAGGGTGATGAAGTGTGGAAGAAAACATTCACCACGGACAAAAACTTCACTTACAAATTGGTGATACTGTAGGTTGATTGGTATGCCTCTCTCTGATAATGCTACTAAAATGCTATGCGTAATAAAACAAAAACAAAGAAGCCCTACCCCATGCCTCAAAATATAAACACTGTCCGCAACCCAATTACCCAGCATGCTGTACCTGGGGTTTCCACTATGTCCCGCTTCTTCGTGCTGCTGTCACAGCTGATGTGGTAAAATGTGAAGAGCAGGTGGTGCTTTTCATGAAGTTGTGTGGGCAACTTGATTTTTATCTGCAATACCAAAATAATATGATTTAAAGAAAATAAATAAATAAATATGTATATGAAGAGACTGATGTAAAAAATGATCGGTATCTTTAATATTTAGACAAAAAAAATTATTTGGGGTTAAAACAATGCTATATAATTAAAAATATTAAAGTACATTTCAGTGTTCTATGACCAGCTTCCTCATATGTGACCACAAAACCAGTCACAAGGGTCAATTTCTTGAAATTCAAGCTGAATAAATAAGCTTTCCATTGATGAATGGTTCATCACAGACAATATTTGACTGCGATACGTCTACTTGAATAACTCAAATCTGAGGGTGCAAAAAAAACAACTACATATTGAAAATGTTGTTCAGAATAAGTTCTTAGCAATGCATATTACTAATATTACATATTATTTTATGGTAGGAAATTTACTAAATATCTTCATGGGACATGATCTTTGTCTAATATCCTACTGATATTTGGCATAGTAGAAAAATCCAATATTTGGATATCTGGTCCACTGTTATCATTATATTGAGGATATATTTAACTAACTATACACTAGATATTTGCAATTTGGAGCAACTGAGACCACTAGTAAAAAATATTACATGAGCCCACAACAATTGAGCACAAAACAACTTGAATTTACACAAAACCTAATCCTAAGACATAACCATTTTTCTAATTTAATATGGTATATTATTTTGTGCTTGGCCCCTTATAAAATATATATTGCATTCCATGCATTACCTCATCATAAAACTCTGGGTTCTGCTGGTGGTGCAGTACAGCTGCATAGGCATGTTTGGTGAAGAGAGGACCTCCTGGACGACCATAGATACACTATGCATGACAGTGACACACAAACAGAGCAATTTAAAAAAAAAAGTTATACAGACGTTTTACTTGGCAGTGCAAGGAAACAGTGGAAAAACCTTTTTGTATTGTATATGAAAAAGGTATTGGGGTAGCGTTGTACCTTCAGAGGTTGGGCATCTTCATCATCTGACTCTTTGAATTCCACACATACTGCAATGTTCCTTGCCTGAGTCACATAAATCACAAGATAAAGACCAAACATGAGCCAGAAAACTACTTACTGTCAGATCTCTAAAGCCATGATTTATAAGCAGCGGGTGTCAGCCTTTATTACACTGACCATCTCATATGTCGATAACTTTGGCCACTAATTTTGCAAGAAAATGGAAAAAGCAAGAAGCTTTCAGCTGATAATGCTAATGTACCTTGGCGAAAGACTTCTGGCTGTCATATTTGAGGTGTTTGGGATAGACGTAGAGATGATTGTTGTAGGTGGTGAAAGGCTGAGAGCACTTGGCAATACAGGGAACAAATTCCTCCACCTCCAACAGAACACTTTCACTCGGCCCATCACTCTCAAAAGGCCTCACTGGGATGTAGGATGGAGTGACACAATCTAGCAAAAGGTGAGGAAAAAAGTGACCAAATCATTTCACACAAGGAGGAGACACAGCTTCAGGTAGAAAATATGATGAAAATATCAGAAAAGATGTGCAGTGAAAAGACTTACTAGCAACATCAGGAGGGACATTATCAATGGTAACGTCCAGATTACCCAAGATGACAGGAAGTTTAGCCATCTTCTCAGGTCTGTTGATACAATTTTGAAATTATCAGTTAAGTATTGCATACAAATAAATTTGGCAATACAGTAAAATAAATGTAAAAATTAGGGCCGGGACTTTAATGCGTTAATTTAGCATTAATTAATTACACAAAAATAACGCATACTTTTTTTTTAACATATTTTAATCTCACTTATTTTTGCACCGCGGAACGTTTCTCACTGGATGAGTTTCTGAGGACCGATTATACTGGAGCACCAACTAGCGTTTCTAATGTTCTGAATGTACTTAAAAGTAGGGATGCACCGATCCGGATCAGCCGTTATGTTTGCGCGTTTTATCAGATAAGCCAGTCCTGTAATGAGTGTTAAATGCAATCAGGTGCGTGATTTCACATTGAGCCGTATATACTACACACAGCTGGTGTTCACTGACGAGCTGCGCAAATCCACGCTGATAATGAACATGGTTTTGCGCAGCTCGTCAGTGAACAACGGCTGTGTGTAGTATATATGAACATTAACCATTAAAAGTATTTATTAAAATAAATAAAATACAGCCTGCAAAGCAGGTCTAAGTAAGTATATATCAACTTCACGTCAACTACAGTAGCAGTCATTTGAGTATTAGTAGACTGTCTGCTTAATATCTTCTAACACTTTATTTTGATGAATCCACAGCACACTACACACTGACTCAGAATCAGAAACTTATTCTACTAACCCTAAACCTATACCCTAACAGTTACTCTGAGAGTTATAGACATGGAGTTACAAATTAAAGTTAGTTAGAAGACATGTAGTTATTGATAGGTAGTAGAATGTCTAAAGTGGACTATTAAAATAAAGTGTAACCCTTATATTGCCTAGAGTTTCACTCTTCTAAACATAGCCATTGTGTGATTTATGTGTCAGCAGCTGCACATCGATGGAGCTCACACCAGTGCTGGCTCTCGTCACTAACTCCAACCAGACGGTCAGGAATGAGTCGACCCCGGCCTGCTCGCGCGAGGGCGCTCTGAAGACCACCGTCTTCCCTCTTCTCTACACCATCCTCTTCATCCTGGGCTTGTCTCTGAACAGCCTGGCAGCATGGGTGTTCCTCCGCATCCCCAGTAAATCTTACTTCATCATCTACCTGAAGAACATTGTGGTGGCCGACATTATCATGACCCTCACTTTCCCCTTCAAGATCCTCGCCGACGCCAACCTGGCATCCGTCGGCGAGCGTGTGTTTGTCTGCCGCGTGTCTTCGGTGCTCTTCTACCTCACCATGTACATCAGCATCCTCTTCTTCGGCCTGATCAGCATCGACCGCTGCAGAAAGACCATGTGGCCCTTTGTAGGCACCAGCCCTAGACGCCTGCTGCTCAGAAAGCTCCTCTCGGGCTTCATATGGACATCGCTCTTGGCTCTCTCGCTGCCCAACATGATCCTGACAAGTCGGCCTACCGCTTCGAGCCACTTTAAATGCAGTGACCTCAAGACAGACATGGGCCTGAAGTGGCACGAGCTGGTCAATCACGTGTGCCAGGTCATCTTCTGGGGGAACCTTGTGACCGTGATAGTCTGCTACACGCTCATCTCCAAAGAGCTCTACAAGTCTTATGCCCGCACACGAGCTCAACAGCAGGCGAGGCCGGGAAACAGCGCCCCTCGGAAAAAGAGCATTCAAGCCAACGTGTTCCTGGTGTTGGCGGTCTTCTTCGTTTGCTTCGTTCCCTTCCACTTCGCCCGAGTGCCGTACACCATCAGCCAGACCCGAGGACGCATGTTCAACTGCCAGCAGAAGCTGTTCTTCTTCCAGCTGAAGGAGAGCACGCTTTGGCTTTCCTCCCTCAACTCGGTGCTGGATCCACTCATCTACTTCTTCCTCTGTAAGTCATTCAGGAGCTCGCTCTTCAGCACCATGCGTCTGTCTCCGGGCCGCTGCAGGGCGCTCAGGGAGCTCGGGACAGACTCGGCCAGCACTCCTCAGACGTGACGGACAAAACACACACACAGAAAGACTCTCATTAATGGTTCTTTTACTTAACTGACTGACATCAATATTCTTTTGTGTTTGAACATATTTTTGTGCTCAGGTCAGGGCAGTAAGTGATTACATGTAATCTGGATTAATCAGGGCCCATATTTGTCAAGCTTCTTAAAGTATCATTTTAGTATCAAACTTAAGTATACAAGCAAGTTATCAAATATCTTAAAGCTTAGAATCACTCTTACTCTCGCAGTTATTTAAGACAGCTCGAGAGGTCTCTCAAGAGGTTAGGAGTTGACAGCAGGGGCTTGTGATGGCACTAAAGAGAGAGATGTGCGTTAGCGAATCTTTCAGAAGAGGATGAATGTTATTGAAATGTTTGACGATGAGCAGTAACATGTGTCCTAACTACACAAGACGTGATGGCACGACACGCAAATTTTTTAAATCAGAAACTGTTTCTACTGGATTCTTTATTTCCTTGCCATAATGTATTCTTTTTGAAAATGATTTATTGTCGAATTTGTGTTGAATGTAAACTCTTGGGAATTCAACCATTTAATGTGAATTTATCAGAGAATATTCTTAAGTGAGGAAACCTATTCAGTGATGTATTTACATCTATTAGTCCCTGCGTATGTCGTCATCTAAAACCCTTTTTTTTGTGGCACAGAAAAGTGTCCTTAATCAGCTCTAAGACTGACACTTAAGATTTAGTCCTGTACTTAAATCATGACTGAGATGCTTGTTAAATAAATTTTAAGCACAGCTTTGAGCCAATAATATTATATATGTTAGCAGTGTTCTTTAGAGTAATTTCTTTAGTTGGGCTTTTCACTCTTGCTTTTTATTAAGCATTCTCTTTCGGTGCTTACAACAATGTTTCAATATAAACACTTACGCATTAATAAAGAAAGAGATCTTTTAACATTAAGATGGAGTAGATTACATTTTGTGATCAAGCTGTAATGAAGCTGAGTAAAAATATTAAAAAGTGTTTAGGTTGGACTTTTTTGATTACTGATGTAAATGTTCTGTTTCACAAATGCAAAGATACTGTAGAAAAATATAGAGAAAGATTTAGACATCATATAAACAATCTAATTCAGAGAAACAGATCAGCTGCAGTGCATGCTGGGAGCCATACAACACACGATTATTAAAATAACCTCACAATGATTACGGTAACCATAACTTGATCTCAGTGAATCTTAGTTTTGTAACTTTCATAAATTCACCCTGTCTGTGTTGCGAAGCGCTGACTTTTTGATATTCACGCTGTGTTTCTGTTGACTGCTGTTGTGCAACTTTTACGCACTGAGTGCGCAAGCTTGAAATTAACTTATAAGAATCATTAAAGGACATATGAAATAAACTTCCTCTTTCAGTGTTTTCAGAAGCCCTGAAGTCGGGTAGAATAGATGAAAGAAACTTTAACATTGTGGAAACCATAGAAAATGTGCCAGATAAGGACTGTTTGCATGCAAAACAATGGGTGATTTCAATAAACATTAGCTTAATATTACGCATTTTACACTCCTGACTAACAGTGTTGCCCAATTTTACTCCATTTCATCAAATAAAATAGTTTAAAACAAACTCACAGCTGAGCAGCTACGCATCTCCATTCAAACACTGCTTAATAATAAAAGCATAGGCTTTGCATGTAACAAAGCCCCAGTACATTACATCACTCTTAAAGTGACTTAAAACACTTCCCATCACAATAGAAGAAATAAGAAAATGCAGACTATTTAACACATTCTCTCCATACGGTTTACTTGCTGTAGTCTGGCAAAACACACACACACACACACACACACACACACACACACACACACACATATATATATATATATATATATATATATAAACCCTTACTTTATTATTATTATTATTAAAGTATTTCTGTGATATATTTAAAATAAAAAGTTAATATTAATTTAAAAAACATGCTAGCATATGTAAAAATCTAACAGACCTAAAAACTTTAGGTCTGTTAACTTAAACTCTTTTAATTAGAGTGTATTTGGTCTTTTTAATTTATTAGTAGCAACGACTACAATGACTGTTTGGAAAGAAAATGGATAAAATAAAACTGAAGAAAATAAATATAATTGCCTTTAATAATATTCTTGACTATGATAACGGTTTGGATAAAATAAAATAATAATTATATATATATAAATATATATTATATATATATAAATAATAATAATTGTTGTAAGTAGTAGTATTATAATTATCATCAATAAATATACATCACTTCAAGCCTGAAAAATTGTGTTAAATAAGCAGTCAATCTACTTGACTACAATGCTTGAATAAAATACAATTATTATTAATAATAATAATTATTATTACTATCAATAATTGTATCACTAAAAGTCTGGAAATATTGTGTTCTTTAATAAACGAGCAGCTGAAATAATTGAAATTATTCAAATATAGCTTAAAAAAAGATAAATTAAAGTAAAATAAAATGTATAAATGGACACAAAAATAAATAACCACTGAATTAATGATTCCACTGCAAGGTGTAGAAGAGAAGAAAAAACAGACAGAAATACAACAAAAGCCATTAAAACAGCTACAAAAATAAGATCATCATCAATAAAACACAACCAGCCTGCTTGAAAACATTTTATTAAATATTCGACACAAACTAGAGAAAAATAAAACTCCTACAAAACAGAATGCTACACCTTCATTGCAATATCTTCACACAGGAGAATTCAAGTATTCTGACTTCAGTACCATAAAAATCACTGCAGTTCATTACATTAATTATCATGTAAACTAGATTTCTTTATCGCAGCAGCACTTTTGCACGTGCAAAATCTGCCGCCACAATGCAAGAGGGTTTGAAAGTCCAAAAAATAATCATTCTGATTTCTAGATGCGGTTTGGAGTGATTTTTCATCCGTTTTATTGTGGCATTGTATATGAGTGATCGTGACAATGATGTAAAAAATCCTGCACAGACCGAATGAAAGTTTGTGCATCGGAAAACTGATGGACTGAGGTTCCAGAAGTGGATTTCTGAAGGCACTGCTCTTTTCAGAAAGTGCCGTATTAAAACACGTGAAAAGATACAACTATTAAAAAGGCATAAACGATGCTGGAGTCGTGTGTGCACAGAATACAATATTCAGAAACGATATTAAACATTAATAGTCATATGTCACGACGGCCTGTTTCGGAGATTGTGATTTAAACATACACATTTATATAAATGCAGCTTTGTGATGTAACCATAATGGATCTTCTCTTCTCTAGGAGCTCAGATTTATGTAAACACATTACTTTTTCATATCTGAGAAAGAAAACACATTCATTTAGATTTTTAAAGCGGTTTTGCCTCTTTTCCTATAGAAAGTGAAGTCCTTTTGAGTCATAAATAATTAAAAACAAATTAAATACAGTACATTCACTATAATATTAACGTTTATTTAAAAAAAAAAAAAAACAACAACAACAAAAAGAACATATTTACAAGGTATTTTTGAAAGCACTGATGTTCTCACAGTTGTGTCCGTGTACTTGATTTGTTGGAGTGTGTGTTACTAGTGTGTAAATGACGCTGGTCTCAGTGAGTCTCCATCATCTGAACCGCTTTCAGAGAGTTCTGCCTCAGAAGCTCGGTCCATCTGCTCTGGAAAAACCGCCTCATGGCGTGTCCCGCTCGGCCGATGTCCGAGTTATCCTCATTGAACTTCTCACAGTTATCGAACACCTGGTTCACATCAATGATGAAAGTCTCAAGATTCAAGTACCTGCAATGAGAATTAAACATTCACTGTAATATTGTTGGCAAATCGTAAGGTTCACCAGGTATGTATTATACTGGTGCAAATAAATTGTGCTGCTTTGATGAAAATATTGATGAAAACAAGAAATGTGGGTACACAAATACACACACATAAAACAATTTACAACCCCAATTTATAAAAGAAAAATATTAATAATAATAATATTAAAACTTCCAATTAATTATCATCAATTAATGTATTATCAAAAGCATACAGATTATTATTTTTAAATGACTTAATCTACTAGACTAGAAATGAATGTTACCAAAAAATTAATAAATAAATAAATTTATATATTATCATAGTGCTGTCAAACGATAAACCGCATCCAAAATATGTTTGTATCGCAGAATAATATATGTGGCTATCTTTATTATATATAAAAACATGCATATATTAAAGAAAAGTGTTACGTTTATATATGAAATAAATTGTTTTGTGGTATAAATTATGTATTTATACACACATAATAAATATACAGAGTAGACATCATCTGAAAGGGCTATTTTTTAAAAATATTTTTAATTTACTTAATCTGCTTGACTATTTGGACTATTGACTATCTAATGAATGTTTTGTTAAAATTATTATAAAACAAAAACTAAACTAAAATATAAATTAATTAAAAAATAGTGAATAAAATAAGTATTTTAAATAAATGACTAGTCTCAATTAGGGATGCAACGGTACAGTGAGCCCACGGTTTGGTTTGTATCACGGTGTATTCTGGGCACGGTAACGGTTCGGTTTCGATGCATCAATATTACTGTACAGTACTGTATGTGAGCTCTAACATAGCGGGAAGTCATTTGCCCTTTCTATTTCAAGTTATCAAGATACAGAGACAATATTAAATGTAAAAAAGGTACAGATTAAGTCAAAACACAACATTTTTTAAGGGCAAAAAAATTGACAATGTAAAAAGTGAAGTATAAAGTGAAATATAAACATGAACATTATTCAAATAAATATTGACAGCAACAAGAAAATACTTA